>JANAVB010023996.1:557917-590417 GCA_029216955.1 Iris pallida | reverse complement strand
ATTTGGGTATATTTACTTTAGTGGACTGTTTTGTGAACATATAGATATATATATTGATGTGTCACTAGTGTGTGTTTCTTTGTGGGTTGTATATCTTGTGTTTGTGTTTAGAGAGGGGTTTGATGTAGTGTCTTTGTTAGAGTATAGTGTGTGTTAGTAGAAGGGAAGGATTGATTTTGTGAGTGTTTGTGTGGTGAGATTGTGTGTTTGTATATATGTTTAGAGAGTGGGATAGATAGAGTAGAGAGTGAGAGAATATATGGATAGAAGAGAGAGTGAAAGAGAGGAGTTTAGAGAGAGTAGAGAGGAGAGGAAGTAGAGTGAAGGGGGAGGGGCTGCTGCCCCTTTGGCAGCAGCAGGACAGCATAGGCTACTGTCCTCAGGACAGCAGCAGCACTCTGAATGCAGCAGCAGTAGCAGGGCACTTGTTGCCCTGTTTTGCTTGCAGTGTAGTGAGCATTCAGCCCCCCTCATTCAGTTAATATCAGCCCCCATTCTACCATTCAGCCATTCATCCATATCATTCACTCACGTCAACACATACATATCAGTCCATCTCAATCTTCGAAACATCCATACATCCATTTCAGCCCCTACATTTCAGTCCTATATCATAAATACATTACAGTTCATTTCATTCCAATTCAGTCCCCAAGTCCTCCTTTCATTCACCAAGACAGCCCAATACAATTCAGTCCACTGTACAACACATATCAGTCCATATCATTCCATCTCCATTCATCCAAACATTCACCCATCCCCATGTATATATAAATCAGTCCATGTATATATATACAGTCCACTTCATTCACTTTTCATCAAATAACAGTCCCTTCATTTATCCACTACACATTCATTCCATTTCCATTCCATCAATTCATTACCATATCCTCCATGCCTTCATGTTGTGAGTATGTGTGTGAAGAGATTAGAATAGTATTGGTTAGAAGTTAGATGGAGAGTTAGTATTGTTGAGAGTTAGAGTGTTAGAAGTTATAAGGTAATAGATATAGCTAGTTAAGGTAATTAGCTAACCACAAGGTATGAGTTTAAGGTGTTAAGATATGGTTAGAATTAGGATGTCTTGGTTGGTAATGGTCAGGATTAGTGCTCTTAAACTAGTTTTGACCTCGGTTGACCGTTTTGACCAAAAGTCAAGAAAAGTCAAACGAAAGTCAAACTTAGCCTAAAAGCGACTAGAACTTGACCGGACTTGACCAGAGTTGACTAGTTGACCAAAAGTCAACTGTTAGTCAATATTAGACTAGTTTGACCTAGAGTTGACCAGAGTTGACCAGTTGACCAAAAGTCAACTGTAAGTCAACCTTTGACTCAGTTTGACCTAGTTTGACTTGGTTTGACTTTCTGTGACCTAGTTAGACCTAGTGTGACTCAGTGTGACTTAGTTTGACCTAGTTTGACCTATATTACATATCATACATTGGAAATTATTCTTAAACATTGTCAAACCCTAATTAGCTTACAATATCTTATCTCTAGGTCTGTGAGATCAATCTGAGCATCGACCTTACTTGACAGCTCAGGACAACAGGCGAGTACATTCTCTGACAGTAATTCTTTGTCTTGATATCTTCTGTATCCGATTCAGTTATATTGTTTTACTTGATTCTCGACACGAGGGTGCACGGACTAGTATATACCGGATTCCTATCATGAGATGCCATTCCTAGATTTTCTTGGGATACTGGTACTTGCTCGATCTTGTTCTTGTACTTATATTGACACCGATTCCTGAGAAGGAGTAGCTACATTCTTAGGAAATCTCGTGCCATGACGTGCTATGTCCGGATCCGTATACTATTCGGGGATGGAAAGTATTATAGGTTATGTGATCAATGCCCACCTTGATTTACTACTTGTATCATAGCTGCACCCTCACCGCACGTAGGGTGTAGCCTGACTTGTTACTAATTGTTCCATAGCTTTCCATTTTGGCCGGGCCGAGATTCCGTACTTGTAGCCGGTCATATGGAATAGCCTGATCTTGACCCATACTGATCACATAATGCTATAATACTCGAGGCACTATTTATATGTATTACATTCAGATATTTACTTCTATTCAGTTCTACTTTCCTGCATGATACACCCTGGCATGATTTTCTGTTTTACATATCCTGTTATATTTCTATCTTGATATGTTCATCTTCTATTCCATTGTGATTGTCTCTTACAACATTTGTCAATACTATAGAATAGTTGTTGGTAGTTTATACTTGCTCATTTTTCTGACAGGATAACCGTTGATGTTTATAGATGAATTAGATGCTGATTGCTTTACCTATTACGGGTACGGCCAGGATGGAGATTATGATCAGCTGTTACCCCTAGAGCCCATAGATGATATTTTACCTATCTAGATCTACTAGTTAGGTTTGTCTGGACTGCGAGCCAGCTAGTTTATAAGACTTATACTATATTTGTGTTTTGGGATCTTATGTTGTGTTTTCGATGTTGTGTTTTCGACTCTACTGTATTGTGACTTTGCATTCTATTTTCGTACTTCTATTTCCATCATACTTATATGATATTCGTGCCTATCTTTCCTAGATATCTTTGTGATTGAGTTGAGTTTATATACCTCCGTGCGGAGATGATAGGTACATTTATATTGTGTCTAGATGCTATACTTTCTAGGAGAACTATACAGCGTTCTACCGTCGATTCTGCGGCATAGGCTGGACGTACCCACGTGCTCGTGCCCCTACTCAGGGTGCGGGTTGTGACAAATAAGACTCCTTATATTTAGATTATTATTGTAAAGCAAAGAGATGGAGATAGAAAAATAAAAAAATGTATATTTTTTCATTCACTTGTATCAATCAACTTGATAAGAGTCCATTATATAGGCTTACAATACAGGCTAATATCATGATGACAATTAAAAGGACAAATGTCAAAAGACATATGTTATGAATAACCAAAATACATATGTTATAGATACCAAATAATTATGTTGATCTATCCATATTACAACAATTATATATTAGTATATAATGTTGAAACTCGGTGTGACCCGTACCAGAGTTGGCCCATAAGGTGCGATATTGGACTGGACCCATATGCCTTAAAAGAGAATTCTAGTGTAAAAATTGAATCAATTCCAATTATCTATGATCCCATTTCTACCTGATGACGGACTAAATTACCAACTCCATTGTCACCCGATTTTGAGAGATCATCTCTAAACAAGATACAATCCAACAATTGAGACTAAATTACCAACTCCATTATCACCCCATTTTCATGGCTAATCCAAAAACGAGATACAATTCAACAATCTCCATCTTGGCTAATTTTCGCTAGCCGAACAACCAAACACCTCCGACTATCTTTTTTCGTTCCCACCAGCCGAGAACCCAGAAGATCCAATATATTGTCATCTCGATCCGTTCGACTACAGAATCAAATTGATACATTCATCCGTGTAGTTGTTACCCGATGTAAGACTAAATTACCAACTTTATTGTCATCCTCTTTCAACGTTGATCTGGAAATGAGATACAATTCAGCATAGATAAATAATATTTAGTTACAAAAAGAGTGATAGTTAAAGATATTCCAATGACTAGAATCAAAACAACCGCTCCTATGCCCCCTCAAATGTCAAAAAAATAGCTCCATGAACATTTCACTTGAAAATAGAATGTGGAGGAGGAAACCACACTTGTTCATGATTTCTATGTACATTGATAAGGAAATTATCTCCAAACATCCCTAGTAAAATTGTGATTCGTATCCTCCTTTTTTTTTCCACACAGCACATCCATTATCAATTGACTGAAAATATTTAATTAAAACTAGGTATACTAGTATGCCAATCACCTCTAGTTGACTGAAATGGGAGGCATCCACTCCATCTGTCGGGATTCGAACCACGATTGAAGTGTTGGTTACGACTTAGCATGAGTTGTACAAGTTTGGAACGGAAATGCATTATTCTTTTTATTTAATAAATGGTGGGAGTGAGAACAGTGGGTCCAAGATCGATTGCAACTCAGCATGAATTGTACAAATTCTGAAAGTTTACGTCAAAAATAAAAAATTCTGAAAAAACATATTATCCCTCCCCATCCATTTAATAAATGATAGAAGTACATTGTACAAATTCCTTAAGCTTGTGTCAAAAAAAATACTAGTCTTAATTTTCATGTCACAGTTTGGATAAGGCTAGTCCGCGACAAAATTTTATAGAGAACCAAATCCAACTTAAATTAGCTTTTGGAGTTTGGAAGTGTCCTTTCCGACGATCATTTCAGAAATATTTATTTGAGCTCCTCTAAATAAATGACATATTTGAAAAAGAAGAAGAAGAAGTTCATTTAGAATGCAATCCGTTTCGACCATCATTTCTACCTAAATGAATGACACATTCCATGAAACTTTCATTTAGGATGCATTTTGGTACCAAATAAAACCTAATTGTAATCCAAACTAGTGGCCAATATTAATTTATTGCTAGATTTGTAACGTTTGTTTGCAGTTTTCTTATATCAAGGCTAGAAATATTGTTTTTTTAATCGCTAACGTAGGACATATTAGGGCATTTGAAGCTCAAAAATTGTCCTAGAATCACATTTATTTTCAAAAGAGAGTGGCATCACGTGACTTGGCCAACTAATTCGACTTTCAGTAGTCCAAAGCTACTGATCTTATGGAAGCGTACTCCGATATACTAAAGTAGACTTCAATTGTATCAAGACATGTGAACTAAATCTCATCCAAAAAATAAATATAACGAGATAACAAGAACCTCAATTGAACAACGATTGAGGTTAAATATAATATGCTGGAATAGAATACAAGAAAAAGTAGATCCAACATAATATAACTGCAAAAGTATCTGACTGGACAGATCCGCTAATACAGATAATGATATTGAATACAAAAAAGTGGAAGATAATCAGATCCAAGTATTAATTAACTAGATAACGATACTTGACGTCGTATCGCAGCTCATGGGTACTTGGGTAGCCCTCTGAATCCTCTGTTGGAGTCGCGATATGAATCAGCTCATCATCTATACTTCCCAGGAAAAACCTAAATCCAAAAGGAAACCAAGTACCCGCACAAACGTTACGAAAAGTGAAATAAATACACAAATAACACTCACAATAATTCATCCAGGGTTACCATTAATTAGCGGTTAGCTATTCAATAAAAATCCATATGGAACTGTCTAAAAAAGTCAAAGATCCTTAAAGACGAGTACGTTTTCCTTCTGTTAAATTTTTTTACGGAAAATTGTTTACATAAATATCAAACGAAATGTTTGAAATTTTCATAATATACTTTCGCAAATGGATGACTCCATGTACACGTTCTTGACACCTTAATTTTCTTTACAACTTGCGGCTTGAAAAATACTCAAAATTGAACTTTTCTAAAAATTATCCATTAACTGACAAAAAAGAATTACTGAAGATGATAATTTTAAAACTATTATTAGCTATAACCGAAAAACTCTCACTTTTCTTTACATATATCTATAACAAATTATAATTATCTTTTGTAAATCTTCTATTAATTAATAATAATCAGTGGCGGAGCCAGGATTTTGAAGTTGGATGGGCTAGCTAATAGACTAATAGTTTCGATAAGGTTATAAAAATTTATGCCAAAAATTTGGCAGAGTTTTCTTTATAAGTTCAGTAACAAATTTTGACATATCATTTTCGAAGAGAAAGTAACACATCAACATTGCAAATTCTCCAAAGATATAATGGAGTAAATCTTGGTAAAACTTCTTTGCATAATACACATTATATAATACTAATATGGCTAGTATATATTCAGTATCATATTTTGGTATAAAGTTTGACTATATGGAAAACTTTTTGTGCCAACTCATAACAAATACCAGATGCAAGAGAATTTGGTAATTCTTTTACTTGTCTCATGCATATAATAGGCTTAGATGATGAAATAAGAAAAATAAAATGTTATATAATAAGCTACTCACCTCCAAAGTTTCCGTTTGGTGCATGTTTAAGCAAATGAATGAACTTTTTTGTTTAGAGGCCTGAAAGAGAATAGCGGTACATGATAGTCAGCAGCTAGATGCAAATGTTGTCATTAAATTTAAATTAACTGAAATGAATAGTCAACAATGCAGTGAAAATAAAATAGACTCGGTCATGACTTCTCACCAGCATTATAAATAGGAATACAGGTCCAGATTTGTTGCATTTTGAAGCCTTGGACCTATTGCAGATCCTAGCTCCTTTCCCAGATTCAGGAGTGAGAATGGGGTTGGTAGTGACTTCGACATATCCAAGGCTAGTAGTCTAGTCATTTGTTTCAACAGCTACATTATCTTCTACAACAGGCTTTCTCTTTAACTGCATATTGATCAGTATATTTAATAACAAATGTATACAGTTTATTGAACTTTATGAATTAACATTAAGGGAGAGATGGAAATGTTTGGGTGTTCAAGAAAATAGTCTCTCAACTAGAAGCTAACAGAAACACCAAGGGAGGACCATTCCAGCCTGAAAAATAACACAACCATTCTTTAAGAATTCATAACGACAAAGTCAATTCACAAACATATACTAGAATTGCAAGGAATCTGAAACTGTAACCAACCAATTAATCTTACAAGGTACAATTTTATAGAGAGCATAGAAATCTCATAACCAATGAATTACAAACATATTATACATGAAGGAGAAGTCACAGCTTTCAGTTTGCAAGTTCTCCATTCAAGATTTTAATCCAGTACAATCTCATAAATATCATGGCCATCTGAACAAACAATTGGGGTTTAGGGTTTTACAAAAATTTAGGATTTTTTATAGATGATAGATAGACAAAATAAATACTAAATAGTGATGAATCATCAGGGTTTTACCAGAGATCCGGAGGAGGTGAAGAGGGAGACTGGGGTCTGGAAGAGCCGAGAGCGCACGGGAGGGGTTGCTGGCGCCGTCGCTGCAGCGTGCCGGCCGTCAGACTGGAGAGGGGAGGAGGTGAAGAGAGAGACTAGGAGAACCAAGAGCAGGAGTGGCTGCGCCGCTGCGGGCTGGAGTCGGAGAGGGGAAGTAGGTTGTAGCCGAGCAGCTGACTCTGGAGTCTGGATGAAAGAGATCGAGGTTATTTTTTATTTTTGTGTGAAGGGAAACTGATAGTTTCTCTGGGAGAAACTTGCATCAGGGGGTGGAGCCTGGGCTAGTGGGCTGCTTCCAACCTGGGCTACTCTTCTTTGCATATAAAAAAAATTTAACTTTTTTGGGTCTGCACTGGGCTACAGCGCGTGCAACCTCTATGTGCATCCGCCCTTGATAATAATAAAACTAGGAATGATAATAATCGAAAACTCTCATCTTTCTTCCATATTTATATCTATAACAAATTATAATTAAAATATAAACAAATCTATAATAAACTCTAATACAAATACTGTTGGTGTTTTTGCCTTTGGACTAGAAAAGATAGTCCCACATCGGCTACACCAAATGGTGAGTATCTCAATATAATGCATTGCTTGTGTTGAGGTGTGCACATGAGGTGTAGTGGGGCACAAGTTTGTGCCATGTGGAAGTATTTTCCTAGAAGGAAAAAGGATTAAATCTAACAAGGATGCAAGTTAATTTTTGTTGTGCGGACTCGGACTCGGACACGGACTCCAGGATGTCTCGTGCATGCACGAGAGTGTTCGGGGGGTAGGCGTGGACTGGCATACTTCTATACTGATTGTGGGATGATCTAAAATATCAAACTCTATTTTTGAGTATTAGTATTTTAGTCCCACATCGGATAGGAGAAGAGGTGAAGTCTCAACTCCACTCTATAAATAGAGCCCCTTGGCCTCCTTCGAAAGATGCACCAAGAAGAGAGTTGAAGGAGTCTGTTAAGTCCAGAAAGCCCGTTCAAGTCTCAAATATTGACTTACGAGCGTTCCAGAAGTTCTTCGTGAACTTGCTGGTTCCTGGAAGCTGTTCGTGCTCGTGTGGGGCGAATAAAGCTTTGAGCAACGATGGTTTATTCACCCTAGCATCTCATTCTCACCTGTCATCGTTGCTGTTGCCTTTTACAGTAACTTCTTTTTAGAAGCTCTACTGCCGATAGTTGCTTACACAAAGTCTCTTTAGATTTTTTGTGTATTACGTAGAATCTTTTTAGATCCTCGTAATTCAGAATCCTCCAGGATTTCTGTTGCACATTTTCTTTAAGGTGTTGCATTTGAAACGTTGTCTGTACAATTATTTCAGTTTCAGAATTTTCCATCGAATATTGTGCCTCGGCACTAACAATCTCAAAGCTTTATTGAGAAGATGGATAATTCTCGTGCTTCGCTCATCGATACCGGCTTTAACAAGTTGGAGAAATTCGATGGCGAACATTTCCAGATATGGAGACGAAAGGTCACTTTAAATCTTCAACTCGTGAATGTTGATCATGTGCTGTCAGAAGAAGAACCGATCATTCCAACCACTGGATCTGCTGCGGCTGTGGTCGCTGCTACGACCAAGCAAGCGAAGTGGAAGAAAGAAAACAATATATGCAAACTACTGATACTCAATTCCATAGAAGACTCTCTGGCAGAGTCCTACTCCAAGAAGACATCTGCCAAAAAGATATGGGACTCCTTGGGAAAGCTCTATGAAGATGACGAGAACCGGTCCAAGATCTTCATGGTAGAAAAATACCACAAGTGGACCTTCGAAGACGAGAAGGCGATGCTGTCCCAAGTGAAGGAGTTTCTGAAGTTGCGTCAGAAACTAGAAGATGAGAACATGCCCCTCGTCGACAAGTTTGTCGTTGGAGGGATCGTCGCGAAACTTCCTACATAATGGAGCAACTTCTATGCAAGGATGCATCGAAAGAAGATGGAAATTAGCTTGGAAGATTTCTTGCAAGAGATCCATATTGAGGACGAGATGCGCTCTCAACAGAAGATGGATACTCTGTCCAAACAACTGGCGAAGGCAAATTTGGTCCAAACCAGAGAGTACCAGGGGAAGCAGGCTGCTTCTCATCGCAAAAAGAAGGACTTCACGAATCTGAAAGTGAAGGGTCCTGCTTTCAAGCAGCAGAAGACCAAGTCCCATGTGACTTGCTTCAATTGTGGCAAGAAGGGCCACTACAAATCCGAATGCAAGTCCAAGCCCAAAGAACAAGGTGAGCCTAGTAAGATTTCTATGATTACTAATCTAGTTGCCATGATAGCACAGGTTGCAACTGTGGGGGCTGACTTGGACTGGTGGATAGACACTGGTGCGACCTGTCATGTCTGTTCAGACAAAGACTGGTTCGTCTCTTATGAGCCAACTTCAGAGAAGGTCATAATGGCAAACCAGGCACAAGCTGAAGTACTGGGGATCGGGACGGTGGAGCTGAAACTCACATCGGGGAACACTCTGACGCTTCAAGGTGTGAAGCATGTTCCAGTAATTGCTAAGAACCTGATCTCTGAAAGTCTGCTCTGCAACGCAGGCTTGAGGATGGACATCAATGCTGGCCAGTTGGTGATGTCCAAGAAGGGTACATTCTTCGGGAAAGCTTTCCAAACTGAAGGAATGTACAAGATTCAGCTTG
Organism: Iris pallida; assembly: GCA_029216955.1. Lineage (NCBI taxonomy): Eukaryota > Viridiplantae > Streptophyta > Magnoliopsida > Asparagales > Iridaceae > Iris > Iris pallida. Next base: position 580,853 of record JANAVB010023996.1, on the reverse strand, counting down.
TTGTAACCCAGCATAATAATATAAATATAATTACTTTTTCTGATTATTCTCTTGAGTTGTGGCATAATAGGCTAGGACATGTTCTTTGTAAAAGGATTAACAGAATGTCTAGTCTAGGACTTATCTCCAAGTGTGGGGGTAAGGTAGAGAAATACGAAGTATATGCTCAGACGAAGATCACAAGGAAACCCTTTCACAGGGTCCATCGAAGCACAGATCTTCTGGAGTTGGTTCACTCAGATATCTGTGACTTCTAACAATTCTCTACAAAGGCCGGGATGAAGTATTTCATTACTTTCATCGATGACTTCTCAAAGTATGCTTTTGTCTACTTGCTCAAGTCTAAAGACGAAGCATTCGAGAAGTTCAAGGAGTTCAGGGCCGAGGCTGAGCGGCAAACTGGACAACAACTCAAGAGGTTAAGGAGTGATCAAGGCGGAGAGTATCGGTCTCATGAATTCTTATCATTCTGCAAAGAACATGGAATCATCAATGAGACAACGGCTCCGTACTCTCCTCAATCCAACGGAGTAGCAGAAAGGAAGAACAGAACGTTGACAGAGATGATAAACTCTATGCTGTTGACTGCGGGTCTTCCAAAGTACTACTGGGGAGAAGCTGCACTAACGGCAACGTTCATTCTAAACAGAGTGCCATATGCAACTTCCGACATAACTCCTCATGAACTCTGGTTCAAAGTCAGACCTAACTTGAATGTCATTCGAGTGTGAGGGTGTCTGGCTTATGTGAAGCTCCCAGATCTGAAGATTCAGAAGCTGGGGACAAGGACTACGAAGGCGATCTTCTTGGGGTATGCCGAGAAGAGTGATGCTCGGAGATTCCTTGATATCGAGTCAAACCATATCATCGAATCTCGTGATGCTGAATACTTTGAAGACAAGTTTGCAAAACACAAGAATATTGTTCTCGCGGATCTTTCGGAGAATGATGAGGGTACAAAGCAGACAGAAGTCTTTAATAAACCAGTAGTCCAAGATGAATCTGTCGTCAAGGAGACACCAGCTGAACCAGAACTCGCTGAGCCGTCAACTAAGCGAACGAGGAGGTCGAAAGACTTCGGAGATGACTTCGTCACCTATCATGTGAAAGCAGATCCGCTTACCTATGATGAGGCGATGAAGACCAGAGATGTTGTATTCTGGAAGGAGGCGATAGACAACGAGATTGACTCAATCATCTCCAACAATACATGGGTATTGGTTGACCTTCCAGAAGGAGCAAGACCCATCGGATGCAAATGGATCTTCAAGAAGAAGATGAAAGCAGATGGAACCATTGACAAGTTCAAGGCCAGGCTAGTGGCCAAAGGGTTTGCTCAGAAGCAGGGGATCGACTACTTTGACACTTATGCTCCAGTAGCTCGGATGACAACCATCAGATTGTTAATTGCTCTAGCAGCAATACACAAGCTGGAGATACATCAGATGGATGTGAAAACGGCATTCCTTAATGGCGAGCTGACCGAAGAGATCTACATGCAACAACCAGAAGGTTTTGTCGTCAGAGGTCTGGAAGACAAAGTTTGCAAGTTGATGAAGTCTCTGTATGGTTTGAAACAAGCTCCCAAAATGTGGCATGAGAAGTTTGACAAGGTGATAAGATCAAATGTCTACAGGGTCAGTGAAACAGACAAGTGTGTCTATACGAAGTTTGCTGACGGAAGAGGAGTAATCGTATGTCTTTACGTGGACGACATGCTAATCCTAGGTACGGATTTAAGCTACGTCACAGAGACAAAGAAATTCCTCTCGACCAAGTTCAGTATGAAGGACTTGGGGGATGCCGACGTAATCTTGGGGCTCAAGATCATCCGGACAGGCACTGGAATAGTGCTGTCACAATCTCATTATATTGAGAAGATGCTCACTCGCTACGGGTATTAAGATCTTCCTTTTATTGATACACCGTACCGGAGTGATCAGAAGCTTGAGCCAAATTTGAGGGAAAGCGTCAGGCAGTTGGAGTACGCTAGCGTCATCGGAAGCTTGATGTACGCTACTACTGCCACAAGGCCTGACATAGCTTTTACAGTGGGAATGCTGAGTTGGTTCACTAGCAATCCAGGCGTTGAGCACTGGAAAGCTGTGAAGCGTGTTATTAGATATCTCAAGAAAACTCAGACATATGCACTTGTCTATAGTGGAGATCCGTCAGTAGTGGAAGGCTTCAGTGATGCTAGCTGGTGTTCAGATATGGAGAGCGAGTATTCTACAGGTGGATTCGTATTCGCCATGGGCGGAGCTGCTATATCGTGGAAGTCGAAGAAGCAGACTATGTTATCTCGCTCCACCATGGAATCTAAATTCTTTGCATTGGATGCTGCTGCAGATGAAGCAGAGTGGCTTCGGGAGCTCATGTATGATCTTCCGGTGGTTGGGGCTCAGATACCAGCAATACCGATATACTATGACAACCAGGCGGCAGCAGCAGTGGCATCAAATGACCTTTTCAACTGAAAGAAGAGGACGGTGCGGTTGAAGCACAGGACAATACACGATCTCATCAAGAGGGGTGTTATTGCAGTGATTGATGTTCGGAGTCAGGAGAACCTGGCGGATCCGTTCACCAAGGGCCTCAAGCGCCAGCTGGTCGATGACACAGCTTGTAAAATAGATTTGAAGGCATTCTGATATTGTGTTATTACAATCATACCATAAAGTTTTATGCTATTAGTTCAAAGAGAAATCTACTAGGCATCTAGTTTTTGGTTCAAGGGAGGACTATTAACCAGAAGAATATCAGGAACGGTGGGTACTTGTCCTCTGTGACATGGAGAGGTTACGGACCTACAACCACTGTTGTCTACTGTTGTTTTCTGTGAAAAACAGATCATGTGGGAAGGTTGGCTTAAATGCCTTAATGAGCTCTCAGGCAGAGTGAATGCCTGGAGTGCTTTACAGGAAGCACGGTAGCGCAGCACTATAAGGAGTGTAACTCCATGCTATAGTGGGGTAACTCCACCATGAGGTTCCCAGGTAGGGGTAATGATTCGGCTTTGCAAGCCAAGTCACAACGGAGTAGCACCGCAAATAGGCAGGTAGCCTAATGTTGTATGATAATCGTAAAAAAGAGAAGTAGACAGCACTACAAAGAGGACGATGTCCTCATGTTACAGTGGCATGACACCACAAAGAGGTACCAGGTAGGGTAAAGCCTCGGCTTTGTGAGCCATGTCATAGCGGCGTAACACCGCACGGAAGCGCAGGGCTTCATGCTGGGTAGTTTGGCACTACAAAGAGGCCTGTGACCTCATGCTACAGTAGTATGACACTACGATGAGGTACCCAGGTGGGATAAAGCCTCGGCTTTAAGCCATGTCATAGCGGCGTAGCACCGCAAAGAAGCGCAATGCTTCATGCCATGACACTTTATAAAGAACTCACCTATAGTGTATGGACAGAGATATCAGGCCGTCTCTTGAGGGAAAACTTGTAGACGCCCAAAAATTATACACTGAAACCAGGCTGGCACAAGGCCTTCAATGTGCAGCCAGAAGCACAGTTGATGTCACTATGTGAGTAGGAAGAATTGCAGTTATGGTATAGAATTCAAGGCTTAGTCCATTCTTGTATCATGTTGTTATTTAACCTATGCGGAAAGATTCAAGTCGTAGCGACATCTCTCCTAATGCATGATGGGCAGTCACTGTGGGGAACGCTCAACCCATATATTGAGATATGTGAGAGATTGTTGGTATTTTTGCCTTTGGACTAGAAAAGATAGTCCCACATCGGCTACACCAAATGGTGAGCATCTCAATATAATGCATTGCTTGTGTTGAGGTGTGCACATGAGGTGTAGTGGGGCACAAGTTTGTGCCATGTGGAAGTATTTTCCTAGAAGAAAAAAGGATTAAATCCAACAAGGATGCAAGTTAATTTTTGTTGTGCGGACTCGGACTCGGACACGGATTCCAGGATGTCTCGTGCATGCACGGGAGTGTTCGGGGGGTAGGCGTGGACTGGCACACTTCTATGCTGATTGTGGGATGATCTAAAATATCAAACTCTATTTTTGAGTATTGGTATTTTAGTCCTACATCGGATAGGAGAAGAGGTGAAGTCTCAACTCCACTCTATAAATAGAGCCCATTGGCCTCCTTTGAAAGATGCACCAAGAAGAGAGTTGAGGGAGTCTGTTAAGTCCAGGAAGCCCGTTCAAGTCTCAAATATTGACTTACGAGCGTTCCAGAAGTTCTTCGTGAACTTGCTGGTTCCTGGAAGCTGTTCGTGCTCGTGTGGGGCGAATAAAGCTTTGAGCAACGGTGGTTCATTCACCCCAGCATCTCATTCTCGCCTGTCATCGCTGCTGTTGCCTTTTACAGTAACTTCTTTTTAGAAGCTCTACTGCCGATAGTTGCTTGCACAAAATCTCTTTAGATTTTTTGTGTATTACGTAGAATCTTTTTAGATCCTCGTAATTCAGAATCCTCTAGAATTTCTGTTGCACATCTTCTTTAAGGTGTTGCATTTGAAACGTTGTCTGTACAATTGTTTCAGTTTCAAAATTTTCCATCGAATATTGTGCCTCGGCACTAACAAATACAAATAAATATATAACAAATCTTAATTCAAATATATTTTTAATATTTAAACTGTTTCTCAGAAAGAAAGAAAACAAAAAATTTACGTTAAGTTTACTAGTAATTATAAGTTGGACTGGTCAATCTCATACTAAAAGTAGAGATCTCAACTGTTAGATTTTCACGGAGAGTAACTGTTTAATAGAATAAAATAAATACATCCAAAGAAGAAATTAATCTGACAGCTTGATTTGGAACAAAAAATTGTTAGTAACAACAACATTTTGATTCGGAAAAAAAAACTCATTCTTAACTTCAGTCTCTCTCTCTCTCTCACTGATCACAAATTTGTAAGCATATATGGATGTAATACTCGAGACTTCCAAAGGGAGGCAGTTCACCCTGGAGATATGGTTCTTCGACACCGTGCTTGCAATAAAGGAGAAGATCGAGAAGTACCAAGGCTTCCCCGTCTCGAAGCAGACCCTCCTCTTCAAGGGCCAGGTCATGGCCGACGAAGGCGACACCGTCCTCTACGACCTCCTCGAGGGCTCCCGCATCCAGCTCGTCCTCCTCGACCCCGACGACGATCCGGCCCCCGCTGTCGCAGCCGCAGCCGCACACGATTTACCCGTCGACAACGCTGCCGCCGCCGAAGAGCCCTCCTCCTCTGCCAAGGCGGTCCGGCTGTCGGTCAGCATTGCCTTGTACAAGAGGCACTTCTCGCTAGAGTGCCGCGCGACCGACACGGTCGGCAGGCTCCGGGAGAGGATCCACCTCTCCGAAGGCATCCCGCTGAGCCGGTTCGTGCTGTTCGCAGGGGGCGTCGAGCTGCAGCAGGAGAGCAGGACGCTGGCGGACTACGAGGTGGCCGTCGACGGCACGGATGTGAGCGTGCAGGTGATCAGGCCGTCTGGCGCCCCGAACAGCAGCAACAACAACAGCAGCAGCAACAACAGCAACGCTGTCGCCGCGGCGACTAAGAGGCTGATGGTGATGGTGCTGCCTAAGTGCGGCACGAAGAAGATCGCGGTGGAGGTGAACCCGCTGGAGCAGGTGGTGGAGCTGCGGAAGGAGCTGCAGAGGCTGCATGGGCAGTTGCACTTCGACCTGCCGGAGGACGGATACTTCTTCATCTACAGGCAGAATGTCATGGAGGAGGACAAGACGTTCCGGTGGCACGACGTCAAGCACGGCGACACCATCGAGATCTTCAATGGGAGCGTCACTGGTGGAACTTAATTAGGTCTTACTTGTTAAACACTATTGCATGTTGATTTTTTTTTGAAAACACACGCACACACACAATTGGGAGGTTCGAACCTTGCCGGCCCTCCGGGTGTCCGCTCTAATACCACTAGGCTAGAGAGCTCGGACTGCACGTTGATTCATGAGATGAATAAATAAATAAATGTGGAAGCCTAGCTAAATTTATTGATTGGCTTGATGGATCTTGAAGCGGATGTTTCTTTATGGGATTCGATCTTCCAACTTGTTACGACCATTAATGACAAAGATAAAATCTTTGATCCTCTCTGTTGATGGGGATGCAGAAGGGAACAGAAAAAATTCTCTATTTGTGGTCGTATAAGTTGGGAATCATAACCATAATAAACACACACACACACACACACACACACACACACACACACACATATATATATATATATATATACATATATATATATATATATATATATATATATATATATATATATATTCTCTATTTGTGGTCGTATAAGTTGGGAATCGTAACCCTAATAAACACACACACACACACAACACACACACACACACACACACACACACACATATATATATATATATATATATATATATATATATATATATATATATATATATATATTTTCCACATCATATTAGATTTATCTTCGGTATACACATTATTTTCATGAAAAATATACTCTTAAGTCATTTTTCCAAATATACCACTTTAATTTGGCTTAGCTATTTAGATAGTCCAACACAATTAATTTTACATGTGACCCCTAATTATTAAATAATTTCAACAATTTTCCTTTGGGTCACATATGTAACCTTATAATTGTGTTAATCTTAGTGAGCTCATAAATTGCTATCTTAACCTTAGGGCATACCTGGACAATTTCGTCCATTAACCATATCAACATAGGATCAAAGCGGCCTTTGTCACATTTAGCGTAACTAAGCCATCAATGGCACATATACCAATATAGCCAAATAACATAGATCAATCATGGATGCGTAGCATAAAAATTACACACAATGTGGTCAACACGTCTATTTCAAACTGGCCCTCCTTAACTTTAGTGAGATCAATACTTTGACATAATGAAAACAGAATGTAGTTAATCTTCCGTATATCTGATCAAATAAATATCAAAAATACTTTAATACATAAATGTGACCAAAACCAAATAGCACCAAAAATATATAAAATATAAACTCCCACTATATTGCCATATTCTTAATTACGATATCACCCATATAAGCAGTATGCTCATGAAAGACCTTGTGTGATAATACTTTTGTGAGCGGATCCGCTAACGTGGATTTTGTCCTAATGTGCTATATGGACACTTTAGTCATTATGAATTATTTACTTCACAACTAAAATTTTATGTCAATATCCTTTGACTTATACAAGTTTTTATTTTGATTGGAATACAGTACTGCTGATTTATTATCACACAATAATTTGAGTGATCTTTCAACACCGTCCTGTAGGGACAGACTTGTGCCAAAATTTTGAACTATATTTTCTGAATATATGCCTCACAACATACTATAAACCTTGCTGTCATGGTGAAAGAAATTATTAGTGCCTATTTGACACTCATCCAAAATATATCTCCACCAGTCAATAGGTAAGATGTGGATCTCCTGTTGTGTTGGCATCCAGCACAATCAGAGTCGGAATATTTTATGATCTCCAAAATTATCAGATCTCCTGTAAAGAGCATATAATTCCTTGTTCTCCATTAATTACTTAAGTAGCGTGGCTGCTATCCAATGATCCATCCCATATTTGCTTAAATATCTGCCTAACATTCCAACTATATACGCAATATTCTACGCGTACATACTTGAGCATACATTAGACTCTCTATGACTAATCATGAATAAAAAATCTATTACATTTTTTTAATTTTAAGACTAATCTTAGGGCACTAGATTGAGACTGAACTTATCTTCTTTAGCGATATGTGTCACCTGGTTTGCATTGAATACTTTAATCGATATACAAAACCAGAAGAAAAATATATCTACTCCCACTGAACTTACGATACACACAATCTTCAACAATGTTTATCTCAAAACTAAACGACATAATTTCTTGGTAAAATTTGAAGTACCTATGACGAAAAGCCTGCTTGAGTCAAGAGATAGATTGTGTCAGTTTGCAAACCACATTCTTTGGGACTTCTGACACAAAGTTTTATGGTTGCACCATATAAATTATTTTGTCAATTTTACCATTGAGAAACGTTGTTTTGATATTCATTTGATTTAACTCAAGATCAAAATGTGTAACAAGTGCTATGATTGTTTTGAAAGTGTCTTTCGAAGATACAAGAGAGAAAGTCTCTTTAAAATCAATCCCTAACTTTTGAGTAAAGTCAATAGCTACAAAATGTACTTTATACCTCTCTACATTATCCTTCAAATCCTTGTTAGTTTTAAATATCCATTTGCAACCAATGGACTTCGCACCTTTTGGTAATGGGATAAGTTTCCAAACTGTATTGTTTTGCATAGACTTATACTCCTTATTTATTGTATCAATCCACTTTGAGAATTTGAACTTTCCATGGCCTGATGGAAATTGATTGGATCATCTTCCAATATTCTACAGTCTTCCTTATGTTCCTGGAGAAATATAAAAGAATCATGCGAAATTATATTTCTCCTTTCTCTGGTGGACCATCTTAACATTACTGGTTTTTGCGGTTGTTGAGTTTGTTTCTCAGAAATAATTACCTTATCTTGAATGTCGCTACGTTGTCTTGTTAAGGTATCTCAACAATGACTTATAGAGATAATTTGACATAGTCTTATTGAGGCTTCGAATTCACTTCTTGATTAATGACAGGTACAGAATTCTGAAAATCGTCAAAAGTGATAGTAGGAATCATAATCGATTCCTCCTCAAAGTCAATGTTCCTGACTTTATTTTTTTTTCCAAACTCAACATCCTAAAAAAATATTAACTTCTCGTCTCAATTTTTTTTCTTTGTGTGGGATCGTATAATTATTAACCCCTTGATCTGTCAGCATAGCAAATAAAGTAGCTACTTACAATTTAACTTTGGTCAGTCTTTCCTTTACACATTCAATAACGACATTAAAGTCTATAGAGTCAATGGAATCCAAATCCCATAAGACACAAGTCGTTCAACTCTATTTCTAGAGATGTGAACTAATCGCTTATGTTATAATGAGACTAATTTTTTTATTGTTAATTTTGTGTTTAGTACCACATGACTCCACTTGCAAGATTTTATTGTAAGATACAATAGTTTCAAGTGAATGTAGGTTATCATAAACCTTAAGGGAACCGCTACCAATAATATTTGAATTTAAAATAGACTAAACTTATTATTTCCAAATGAACAATGATAACCAGATTTGTCTATTAGAAAACTGGAACTAAATTTTATCTAAAAGACGGTACAATAAAAGTGTCTATCAAATCCAAATAATAGTCAGTTCCTAATAATAACCTAAAATATCTTATTGCTTCCATTTCTACAGAATTTTTGTCACCTACATAGATGTATATTTCAATATCAATTGGCTTTCGGTAGCTTAGGCAACCTTATCTAGAACACTAATGTGGGTAGTTGCACCAGAATCTAACCACCATGAGTTTCTTGGTATTAAAGCTAAATTAACCTCAGAACAGACAAATTTAGAAATGTATTTTTTTATATGCCATGCGTGAGACTTTGTACAATTCTTCTTTATGTGTTTCGGCTTGTCATACAAGTAACAACCCTTAGTTTCATATTATTGTTTTCTTTGACATGGACCCTTAGCAGCTTATTTATTCTGCCCCTTTTGCCTTTAAAGTTTGTCCCATTAAACATGAAAATTAAATTCATATTGGCAGATATTTTAGCAATATTAACTGTAAAGATAACAAAATAACAAAACAAATATGCTCTAATTAATAACAAAAAATAATAGTCAAACAAATTCAAATAATGGCTACCCCATCTCAAGATACCTAGTACACCGTCAATATCAAGTCTTTGGACAATAATATTAACTGTAAGTGGTACTCTTGGTGTAATGATCAAACGTTGACAATAATTCATGTAAAATAATAAACCCATCTTTGGATCGGGTTATTATTCACATGTAAACCTTATAATTGTCACACATTTATCATCAGGTACGTGTGCAATTCGGTCAAGTATTAACATTCCTTTGGGCCGGCTAATACTCGTATGAATGTACATTACACAAACATCCAACATCCCTTATAGACTATCTATACATGAGAGGTCACTTTGGTGGCATCTTGTTTGAATGAGTCTCTTTAGAACATTAGACAACTATTGCTAGTTACAAAAGGCACCAAAATTTAAATATTGACTAAATTCTTATGTACATGCATATTTAAATTAAATAATCATAAATTAATATATTAGATTCTACTGAATATTTGTATAAAAAGATTACATCAAATAAACCATAAAGATTATACCAAAATTTATCTACTACATGATAAACATGTGAATCTTTTGCATGATTTAAAACATGAATTTTCATTTGACCAAACATAGCATTATCAACTTAACAAAATTCATATAATAATCTACCGAAGACAAATTTTTAACTTTTCTGTAGACTGAATCATGTAAATAAGTCAAAAGATATCTTTTTTAATCATAACTGTAATTCTCCAGTCCCAAAATATGTAGGACTAGGCACGTAAACATGCCAGCCGTATAACAAATATATGTAAGCTGTAAAATTCAATATATAAATAGCCATGCTTTACTAATCTTATTCACAAAATAAAGAATAAAGATATTATAAAATCAAATAGGAATTGTTATTGTACAATTTGTCGAATGAAGACAAATTTACTACCAACATGAAACTAGAAAGAATAAAATAAAAAAAATAGTTTACAAGCAGCGAAGGATGATCCAAGAGCATGTCCTATTCGATAGGAAGGAGAAGATCATGATCTTGGTTGGAACTCCTACGAAATGTCAAGAAATACACACTTGGAGAGATCACCAAGCCCTCAGAGGGACGTAACAAGATACAGAAAACATATGCTGAATGTAACAGTATAAAATATGCAGAGAAAATAAGAAATAGTCGTGAAAAAAAATCAATTAAGACACAAGGATCCTAAGATAATGGCATGCCATACTAGTCATGGCTAACAGGTCAATCCTAAAGACTGTAGTCAAGGCAAGCACTCCCAATCTATAGTATCTCACACTACCAAAATATCTTATATTAGCGACGCCAAAAGAGGTCGCTAAACAGCAATAAAAAGTTGCTAACTGAAAACAGCGACGTATTTAGCGACGTTTTGGGCATGTAGCGTTATTCATGGTCACTATTAGCAAAAACGTCGTTATTCGTCGCCATAGCGACATAGATCGGCGACGCACTACGTCACTAGTATTAGCGATATTTACCGACAACAACGTTGCTAATTAGCAACGTAACCTTTCGTTGCTGATTGTCGCTGTCCGTTCATATTTAGCGACGTTAAATTAGTGATTAGCGATGTTGTCCGACTCCATATCTGAGTATTTTTTTGTTGCCATGTCATCATTTTTACGACGTTTAGTGACTTTATAATACTTGAATACCGACGTCCGGATACTAGATTAGCTGACCTGTACAGTTTGCCACGTTAACGCATCTGCGACGTTCTACGATGATTAGACGTTTGATTCTCAGGTTTGCAACGTTCTAGCGATGTATGTATGCGTCGCTGATCGTCGCTGACCATCGCTAAACGTCGCTAATTCCAAAAAAATTGTAAAAAAATAGCAGGCAGTATGCATTTCACATAAATAACAGTTACATTAAAAATATTGTACTTGCACTTAGAGAATAGTTTGTAAATAATAGACCCGGAGCAACCCTCCGTAGAATTCTCTGGATTCGTCGACCCCTTCGGTGGAACACTCAATACCGGTAAACCAATATAGAGACAAATAATAATAATGCACTACCAATAATCAAATAAATAGAATCGAACGGTCAAAATGACAAGAAATAGCCGGGTGGATACAAATTCACTACCAAATGGCTATAAAAAGTGTGTCTGATAATATTCAACATAACATAACACAAATAGTCATACCCGGGATAAAATAAATACATAAACCAACAAATACATAAAGACCCAATAATGGGTCACCAACACAACAAATGAAAACAAGTCCAATAAAGGACTACGCCTGGTCAGGATGAGGAGGAGGAGGAGGAGTAGGTAGTGCCTACACCTGGGACACCAGGAACCTATACTTCTCTGGGGTCAGCATCACCAGTGACGACCCATCAGTAGGAGGAAGAGGAGGCAGTGGAGCCGCTGCAGTCGGTGTGGATGCCGAAGCATGACTAGGAAGTGTCCGCTCTATGGCCAGCAGTCTGGAGTTGGTGGAAGCCATAACAGCCGCCAGCCTCGAAACCTGCTCGCCAATGTCTTCCTACGTCCCCTACACCACCTGAACGACACGATCCGACCTCTCGCCCGTCTCCCTAATGGTACGCTCGAGCATATCAAATCATGCGGTGAGGACCGCATCGTCCGTCTGTGGTTGAGACTGGGCTGCTCCATCCTCAGCAACAGCTCGTCACACAGCTCAGTAAGCTGGCGACAGAGTTCCCCCACTTGGATCGACTCTTCTGAGGGCTGTGGGGAATGCACACTGGCAGAGGAGGCTCTGGATGACTGCGTCGCCGCAAAGGCACCGTAGGATCCCGTACCGTAGCACGTAGCCCTCTGAAGACCACCAACGGCGGTCATCTAGAGCTCGTCCATCGTCTGAGCCGGAGGGGGCTGTACGGAAGTACCAGCCCCTCCCTCCGTATATGCACTAGTAAGCTCACGCTCTAGCCTAAGATACTCATCCTAGAAAAGTACGCATCTCGATAAGCATAATATTTACTACCAACCTAGTTGTTCCACGTCTATGGATATATTTGCATATTTTTTAAGTTTTAATAAAGTTAGTGACACGTAAAGTAATGCTTACATAGCTCTGCATGGCCCGATCATCGATGAGCTTTTCGTCCTTCCAATAGGTAGCCAGGAAGACCGTCACCATATTGGGGTTCGCACCCTTCTTTACCTGTTATAATAAAATGTTTGTCATTGAAATTAAACATTTTTTTACTACTTTTATTAAAATAATATATTACAGTAAACACGTACCAGGCGATAAAAATGTTCCATCATGGGAATTGAGCCACCATACCACTTCCCTGCCTTCATCATAGCCACCTTCGTGGCTTGTAGCCCGAGCCAATGTAAGCCTTGCTAAGGCAAGTTGCTGCTGCTGCAGCAATGCCACATGGCATATGCCAATGTGGCACTTGCCAACATGCTCACTGTCCTATGTCGTGTCTGTGTGCGTACGTGTCGTGTGTGTCATATCGTGTCAGCGTGTGTGCGTATGTGTGTGAGTATGTGTGTGCGTATGTGTGTGTATATGTCGTGTCTATGTGTGTGCATGTCGTGTCTGTGTGTCGTGTCAGCGTGTGTGCATGTCGTATCGTGTCTGTGTCAGCACGTCAGGAGGAGGGAGATAGGGTTAGGGTTTACCTGCCTTGGTCGGAGTTGGGTCGGGGTCGCCGTGGCTAGAGTAGCAGCGGAGGGGACTGGTCGGGTCGGCATCGACGAGGGGAATCGACGGTGGAGGAGTGGCGGAGGGACGGGGGTCACCGATGGAGGGGGACGCCAGAGGAACGGGGGTCGCCACGGGAAAGGGGGTCGCCGCGAGGAGGGGGTCACCGGAGGGAGGGGGACGCCGGAGGGACGAGAGGGGAAGGGAAATTTGGGGACGAGAGAGCGAGAAGAAGTTAGGGCAAAAAAAAATGAAAAGTCGATCGGCAGTTGAACCCTATATAAAACTTTTTAGCGACGTCTAAAAAAGGACGTCGCTAAACGTCGCTGTAAACTAAAGATACGTCAACGTACAGAAGTATGAGTCAGAAAACGTCGCTAAATAAAGCAAAATAACGATGTTTTGCGATGAGACCATGACATCTGCTTTCCAAACAATAATGCTTGTTGCTACTCGTCGCTCTACGTCGCTAATAGTGACGTTCAACGACGTCTTTTATAGACGTCGCTAAATACACAAAAAGTAGCGACGTTATTACTCGGAGTCGCTAAATTCCTTGCCAATATGACTTATTTTGGTAGTGGGATATGTGCTAGTGTGTGTTTGATGTTGTATAGATGGTAGTGTAGTGTATGTATTGTGAAGGTGAGAGAGTTGGGAGAAATCATGCCATCCTATTTGACTTGAGGCTAGTATGGTTTGTTGAATGACTTGTGTTTTGGTTGAGTGGTAGTGTGTTTGTATATAGATGTGTATGGATGTGTGAGATGTGTGTGGAAGCGTGGACTGCCATGAAGGCTAGATCCTCTATCAATCTCACTTTTCTCTACTAACCACACACATCCTTATCTCATTCAAAAACAAACACTATACTAATATATATTACCTAACAATAATATATATATATATTCTTGGCAACCTATGATACCTACATTCACTTGATATTCATACTACATAGGCTCATAGGATATACAAAATGTCCATGTCGTATAGTCAATTATTTACTTAAAATCAATACTGCACTTGTTAGACCTATTCACTAAATTCTAAGATTAAAGTATGTCGTAGCCCTTCGTATTAGCTTTCCGAAACTTCAAACGGATCACATTTTTGTGTCCGGAAGCTTCCGAAATTGCGAAAATACTGAAACGCGTTCGTCTTTCGGACAGCTGACACTCAAACAATTTTACAGAAAGTTCTAAAATGATTTTGGCTATTAATATATATATATATATTTAGAAAGCTAACTTCGATACGATTCATTTAAAAAAAATGGGAGGTTAATCGGAGTCTTGAGCTAGGAGTTATGACATTTCTAAGTTATATGACTAATAAAAATGTGGATGAATATTATGACGAATTTGGGTTATTTTGGACAAAAGAAACACATGCATATACCCAAATCTAACCATGTATATCATGAAATACCATGACACAACACCATGTATCCTATTTAGGACACATACACCCAATCTTGACTCAAAAAGGACACAAAAGTTTTTTTGGAGACACGTATCGAACACTTGGTGGTCACAAATTCGATTTCCCCCAATTTGTATCAAAATGAAATGGGAAAAATCTTTAAATAGGAAAAGAAAAGCCTCAACTCCTCTCCAATAGTACCCTAATACAAATGGGGTCCTAAATAAAAGTAGTTACACTAATGAAATGAAATTGAAGGGTTTAGAGAGCTCATACCAAAAGGGAGATGGATTTCCAATGTAAAATTTCTAGATCTAGATCTCCACCAAGCTTCAAGGCTCCAAATCCTTCCAATCCCTTCTTAGCTAGCCAATAGAGGCTTATTCTCTCTAAGGGGAAGAGAATGAAACAAACTTGGCTCAATTTGGAGGAAATTTGGGTGTATGAGCAATTTGGGGAAAAAGCTCCTAAATTAGGGCTTGAAATAAAAATTGAAAGAGGAAGAAGATTAAGTGGGGCTTTAATAGGAAGATGGGCTGCCATATGGGAGCCCTAAATGGATTTAGGAAATGTCCAAGTTGCCCTCATCAAGTCTCCCTTTGGTTAACTAGGAGTATGCAAAGGTTTAGGGTCAAAAGGGTTAATTTGCTAATCTCTAAATGACTAAACTTGTCATATGGGTTTAGTCTAAATGTACTAGCCTAATGAAATGAGTTTGTGGGCCATGCCTATCTAATCTTTGGATCCCGACTAGAGTCTTAACTACCCGGGCTACTAACAAAAGTCAAAACTAGACGAAACTCCAACCCGACTAAACTAATTCCCAAAATACAATAATAATAAATAAATAAATAAATATTTATAAAATATAGGAATATAAAAAATGACAAAATTACCCCCATTTTGAAAACATGCAGTTACAATCCTACCCCCTTAGAAAAATTTTGTCCTCAAAATTTAAGTTGGTTGTACTCTTCTCTAGGTCAAGCCCCCAACAATCAAAGTCTACAAAATTCTATCCAAAGTTATACAACATACAATTCTATTAAATAGGAACAAACATGCATGGTTTTAGTCTCTACAGTATCATGTTATTGCAGTCTCCATTGGGGTTTTCTATTAATCTAGCATGATCATCACATATGCAAGTTAAGGGTACTATGAAAGCAATCAAACAAAGAAAGAACAAGACCTAACCTCCTAGTCCATTACGTGCAGTATCGGTCTCCTCGTCCGTCATCGCAAAAGCCCTGCCCTGGGGGGGTATATCCTGCTACTGGTGCAGAACGTGATGTTACGCCACAGGTGGCCTAGCTCTCACTCTCTTCTCCAAGGTACCCAAGTAACATCTCCACTGATACCTACTCCATTATACTAGGGTACCCTCTATAGGGTATCTATTCTGTAATCTGATAACCATACCCGTCTACCCAGAACCATGTTATCGATATCCTCGTTACGCTAGTAAGTATGGCTGCAATAAACCATAGGGTCCGCAACTAAGGTATATACCTCTAAGATCGTGGTATCTAATATTTTTTCATTATCGCATGCTTGTCTGCGAAAACCTTAAATTCCTACAATCTGAGAAATACATCCAAAATTAGATCCTATGTGTTTGCCATGCCTGCTAATATGGCTGTGGAAGACTCTAGATTCTATAACCGAGGCAAATTAGTCCAAAGATTTATTCCGGTAGAAAATTAATGAACAACCAGAATCAAATTCAACCACGGACAAGGAAGAACAGACAGAAACAGTTGGAATCAAATTTTGAGATAGTTTATCATGAGATATCCTTATCTTCCTTATTCAGGTATCCTTAGCCTATAGCCTATATCTTCTAAACCTATAGTAGGCTCGTAGCAGCACTCTAAGTCGAGCACCACTACGATATCGTACTAATTGCGACTTCAGACCTACATGGGCCACCACAAAAATGTGTCACGACCCGTACCCTGATTAGGGGCACGAGCACGTGGGTACGTCCAGCCTACGTCGCAGAATCGACGGTAGAACGCTGTATAGGTCTACTAGAAAGTATAGCATCTAGACAAATTATATGTACCTGTCATCTCCGCATAGTGGTATATAATCTCAACTCAATCACAAGACATCTAAGGAAGATAAGCACAAATATCACAAAGATATGATGGAACTAGATAAACTAAAATAGATGCAAGTCACCACACAAGATCAGAGTTTAAGACATAACACAATATCCATATAAATACTACAAGTCTCAATACCCATCTGGAACACAGTCCAGTCAAACCTAACTAGTCTAGGTCAAACTTGGTCAATGGTTGACTCATAGTTAACTTTTGGTCAACTGTGGTCAACATCTACTCCAATCTAGGTCCAATGTTGACTTGCAGTTGACTTTGAGTCAAAACAGTCAACCATGGTCAAACATGGTCAAATCTAAGTCAAATACCCTATTACTAACTATTACCTACCAAGATAACCACTTATCTTATCTCTATAGGTATCTTATATCAATACCTTAAATATCTAGGTAATACCTTAACACCCCATCTACTTTAGACTAGTAGATAACTCACTATCATAGGCTAATAGATCCTACCATTTTTTTAGACTAGTATCTACCCATCTATCTAAACATCCTACCAATACCTTACCCTTAGACTATAGATAAATCCTATTACCTTGTCAATACCTTAGACTTCTCATTTACCCTCAAAAATACTAACTATCCCTCTAAGATACTAACTTGTATCTAACACTCTAACTTACTAGTATCCTAATATCTAAGATACTAAAATATATATTTAGGACACTACCTATATACATCTAACTATCTAACATATACTTTTAGTATCCTAAATTCTAAGTTACTAACTAGTAGTATCCTACTCAAGGTAATATGACACACTAACCTATGACACCAAGATACCAACTTACATCTCTAGACTACTATCTATCCACTAACTTAGGATACTAATTTCTAATATAGGATACTAACTCTATATCTAAGCTATCCTAGGATACTAACCAAGATACCATATACTTTATCCCTATTGGTATCCCAATACCTTTACCTTGGTTGGAAGCCCAAAACCTTAGTCTAGGTATAAATACCTTAGTCTCCCAATACCCAAACTATAGTTATCTAGCATCTATTTATCTATCCCAAGCCATTAGATAACCAATACCTTAGTTTCTAGCCCTAGTATATACCTTACCTTGAAGGTAAACCCAATACCTTGAAGGTAAACCTCCTATTACCTTGTCTTGAAGGTAAACTCACTACCTTGCCTTGTGATAAGGTAAACCCTTTACCTTAAAGTAAGGTAAATCACAATATCCTAGGATACCAACATCTAGTATCCTAAGATACTACCTATCTATAAACTAACCACTATCTAACTTAACTCTAATCTATACAAGATACAACTTATCTAACTATCTAAGATATCTACTATTGGGATACTAACTCATCTAATCTTCAACCATACACACACACAAACCATGGATAACCAAGATACTAATATCTAACTATAACATATATATGTATATATATCCATATCTAACTCTAACCAACTAACATATATCATATCTAACTAACAATAACATAGACTAACACAACTAACTATCTAACTTATACAAGATACCACTATCTAACTTCTAAGATACCTCTACCCTCTACATAGATTCTAACATAACCACTAACATACTAACATATCCATATATACAACATCTAAATCCCTCTCCACTCCAACACTAACACACATACAAACACATACCACATCCACCCCCTCTCTTCTAACACACCCACACACATCTATATACAAACACATTACCACTCAACCAAAACACAAATCACTCAACAAACCACACTAGCCTCAAGTCAAATAGGATGGCATGATTTCTTCCAACTCTCTCACCTTCACAACACGCACACTACACTACCATCTATACAATATCAAACATACACTAGCACGTATCCTATATCAATCTCACTTCTCTCTACTAACCACACACATCCTTATCCCATTCACACACACACACACACACACACACAATACTAACATATATTACCTAACAATAATATATATATATCCCATTCAAACACACGCACACACACACACACACACACACACACACACACACACACACACACACACTATACTAACATATATTACCTAACAATAATATATATATATATATATATATATATATATATATATATATATATATATATATATATATATACACACACACTATATCGTACTTATTTTTGAAAACCTATGATACCTACATTTACTTGATATTCATACTACATAGGCTCATAGGATATACAAAATGTCCATGTCGTATAGTCAATTTTTTACTTAAAATCAATACTGCATCTATTAGACCTATTCACTAAATTCTAGGATTAAAGTATGTCTTAGCCCTTCATATTAGCTTTTCGAAACTTCAAACGGATCATATTTTCGTGTCCGGAAGCTCCCGGAATCGCGAAAACACCAAAATACGTTCGTCTTTCGGACAACTGACACTCAAACAGTTTTACAGAAAGTTCTAAAACGATTTTGGCCTATTAATATATATATATATTTGGAAAGCTAACTTCGATATGGTTCTTTTTAAAAAAGGGAGTTTAATCGAAGTCTTGAGCTAGGAGTTATGATATTTCTAACTTGATATGACTACTAAAAACGTGGATGAATATTATGACAAATTTGGGTTATTTTGGACAAAAGAAACATATGTATATACCAAAATCTAACCATGTATATCATGAAATACCATGACACAACACCACGTATCCTATTTAGGACATATACACCCAATCTTGACTCAAAAATGATACAAAAGTTTCTTTGGAGACACGTATCGAGCACTTGGTGGTCATAAATTCGATTTTCTCCAATTTGTATCAAAATGAAATGAGAAAAAACCTTCAAATAGAAAAATGAGAGCCTCAACTCCTCTTTAATGGTACCCTAATGCAAATAGGGTCTTAAATGAAAGTAGTTACACTAATGAAATAAAATGGAAGGGTTTAGAGGGCTCATACCAAAAGGGAGATAAATTCCCAATGTAAAATTTCTAGATCTAGATCTCCACCAAGCTTCAAGGCTCCAAATCCTTCCAATCCCTTCTTAGCTAGCCAATAGAGGCTTCTCCTCTCCAAGGGGAAGATAATTGTGAAACCCAAAATCTTAGAATTAGTAATTGTTGGATTTTATTTGTCTGTAGTGTAATATGTCTTAGTTTTATTATTATTATTATTATTATTATTATTATTATTATTATATTAGTCGGATCAGGAAAATATATTTTTAAAATTAATTATTGAATTTTGTTTGTGGCCTGTCCCCGATCCTGTGCCCGGAGTCCGACCCCGAGTCCGGACACCAGACCCCGTCTTCCGAACCCACCCTTAGTTTTTTCATTAAAACATGTAATTAAATCTATTTACATTTATATGTATTCATATAGTGGTTTAAGTTTTTAATAAAATGAAAAAAAATAATTTCCCCTCCCACGACCTGATCTGGTCTCCCACGACCAGATCTGCTCCCCTTATTTCTCCTCAGCTACTTTTCCTCCTCTCCACATCATTTTCTCCCACTCTCTCCATATTAACCCACTCCCAGCTCTCTCTCTCCCCCTCATTCTCATTTCCCTCACTCTCATTCTGCTCCCCATCTCACTTCTTTCCCTTTCTCCCAAGCTCCGACCAACTCCTCGGTGCCACCTTCCGGCCGCGTCCAGCCCGTCCACGAACCCAGCAGCCCCGCGCCCGCCTCCGTCGAGCTCCACCCACGCCCAGCCGTCTGTGACATCCCACCCGGCCAGGTCCAGCCGACGTCGCCGCCCGCTGTTCCCGAGGCCAGCACCTCCTACGGACTTTCCGAGGCCAACCCGCGCCCCACGTCTCCCGGCGCCCTGTCTCCCGTCGGCCCGTTCCCGTCCGGCCAGCACTGTCCCGCCGGCCAGATCCGCCCCCGGCGACCCCCGAGTCCCCGTGTCGCTAGCCAGCGCCTTTCCGGCGTGACCCCGAGCCCTGTCGGCTCCGCCCCAGCACTGCCCCAAGTTCCGTAGCGCTTTTCCAAGCCATTTCCCAATGTCCGCAGATTTCTTTCTTCTAATATTTTCATCTAAGAGCTCTAGCCGAGCAATTGAGGTATAATTTCGTGTCCCCGTGTCCCTCCCGTAGATAGTCTGTGATGACGCGGTCCCGATCCCGTTTCGGGATTCGGTATTTTGATATATTGTTGCTTTGGGTGATACGTAGAGTATCGGTTACGTCGCGGCATATTTTTCTATGTTTGGATATATTGTGCTGTGGTTCACTTTTGGTTTGGATATTCATTTTTGGGTTGGTGATCCTTGGTTTGGGATATTTAATTGTGTTGTGGTTGGCATCCTCCCAGGATTGGGTTGTCCCAATTACAGAGGAGATGCTGCCCAAATTTTTAGAAAATATTTTAAAAAGGAATTTCCTTATAAAAATTAGCAATTTGGATAAAACCTATTTTCCAAAGAAAATCGGTCTTTGTAAAACGATTTATAGATTAGATTTTGTTGTTTTCTGGATTTTATGGATTTTGTATCACCAGTTAGGCGACGACCATATCGGTCGAATGAGCCTCGGCGAAATGCAAACGATATAGGGTCACCTGTACGTTGAGGCGTAAGCCGCAACATGAGATTGCACGACCAAGTCTGAGACTCTTTAGTTTTTATTTTTATTATAATTTATTTTAGAACTGGTACTGCTTTTAGTATTTATGGTGCAGGGCCTCGGCCTACTGTTTGGACCGTTCATGGCACTCAGAGCTCGCCTTAGGATTAATTAATTTATGTAAATAATTTGTAAAGGGCATAAGCCCAGTTTTTTCTTTATTTCTCTGTGATCCTGTATTGTGTAGCGTAGCTTTTTCTTATTTTTCTGGAATATTGATTTTGCCGTTAAACGCGTAGAATATAAAATGGATATATATATTTTATAAAGAAAATTAATAAGTTTTCTCATAATAAATAATCTAGTAATTTAGCAATTAACATGTTTTCTCATTTTAAAGAAAAGTCTAGTTTTATATATATATATATATATATATATATATATATATATATATATATATATATATATATATATATAATACAAGTTTTGCCAAATTAACCGGTAATTGCTATTTTTCCCAAATTAATCAGTAACCGACTTATTCAATTAAAATGATAACGAACGTGGATCACGACGTTAGACAATTTCCGGTAGATTAATTAATAACTTAAAATCTGACTAGTGTCTGCTTTTAGAGATTGTAACTAGCACACCTAGAATGGTTTAATTATGGTTCTAAGTCAAGGTTCTCAACTGTAGGATCTCGGAGACATACTTGACTTCCTCCTCGGTACCGACATTCCCGATCCAGTCAATTAACAGAGGCAAGTTACGGATTTGTTTTCTTACATTTTATTTAGTAATTGTCAAGTTGCATGTTAAACCACATTGCTACACGGAACCCTCTCCTAGGGTTCAGATATTGATTGATATTGATTGTGGAGATATTGGGAGAATAGTGTAACGTTTATGGCCAATACCCCTCATATTGTATGATTGTGCGAGCTTACCCCTCTTACACACAGGGATAAGCCGTATCGCGTCGCTAGGATGCTATTGTACAACCCAAGCCGGTCATAGACGTTTACACATTCAAATTATATTATTTTAAATTGTTAAATTGCTGGAAAATATTGTTTCAACTGTTTTGCTTGCACTTTTCTATTATTATTTGAAATATGAGATACATATTCGTACTTGCTCCCTCCTGACTGGAGACCCACATTTTTAGGTGACATTGAGGATGCTGAGCTATTGTACAATAGCTACTATGACCCGGTATTGTATCCTGTGGTGTTGCCAGAGTCCCCCTTGGAGGACGCAGAACCTGGGGCCGATGAGCCAACCGTCTAGCTAGTTGTTTTCCAGTTTTCTAGCTTTATTGTTTTGGAGTTTGTTAATTTGAATTCAGTACTTTATTTCAGTTCTTCAATTTCCAGTTGTACTTTTCAATTGTTGAATAAAAAGTTTTAAAATTTTCGTATATTCAAGTTGTGACAAATGTATAGATGTTGTTGTGAGTACCTGCATATAGAACAG
>JANAVB010023996.1:365417-555417 GCA_029216955.1 Iris pallida | reverse complement strand
AAAGTTCTCAAAAAAAATTATAAAATTCTGTTTTCAAAAAGTAGAAAAATACCCCGATACGACGTCCATCCCGACAAACCGGGCGACGTGGTCGCACACTATACGCATCGAAAGGCGCGTGTGGATGTTGTCGACGTGTGAGAACTGATGGAACCCGATTTCGTTGCATATGCGCGACGAAAACAGTGCGTATCCGTCGAGATACCCCCGTATTGATCCTTTGCAAATTAAGTCACAACTTTGTGCACACTCATTAAATCGTTGCATATGTATATCGATGTTTGTGTGTGTGTGTGTGTGTGTGGACCATATGTGGTAGCTGAATTTTCCAATGTGTTGAAGTTATACTTCATAACTTCTTTAACTTGTTGACACGTCTCATACACGACACAAGAAGTGAGGATCATGGAGTTGGTACGAACCTACGTATTCGACTTGCTACCGATACGGGCGGTTCGTGTGTCGGTTCATTTATGGATTAGCGGAGTCTAGATAGCGACTTGCATAGAGATATGGATCGCCAAGTCATGGATATGACTTATGTGATACATGGGCGGGGAAAACTACTGGGATGTATGAGCTTGCCCACAGCCTTCTAGTTGCCCGGTTATGGGTTCATGGTTTCCCTGTTATGGGTGTATCGCTAGAGGATATATCCATTGCAGGGCCCTGACCACGCGTCAGATACGGTCAGGAGGTATACTAGCGATGCAAAGTATGGACTAGGGGATATATCCATTGCACGGCCCTGACCACGTGTCAGATACGGTCAGAGACGTATACTAGTTCATGCGAAAGCCTCTAGCGGATGCTATGCTTTATTCCTACCCACTTATACGTTCCAGTATAGTTTTCGACTTGCATTACAACTAGATGGTTAGGTTCCATTATGTTGGAGCATGAAAGTTTTTCCTTGTCATGTTTCATTTACAGTTCATTATGGTATTGTTTTTATGTATCTTGTTACGTCCGTCTGAGGACCTGGTGATCTCTCCAGGTGTGTGCTTTTATAATTTTCTGCAGGTGTTCTAGCCAAGGCCGTGATCTTCTCCATTTCTCGAAGATGTTTGCTCTTGGTTCATTTTGTCTTTTTGTCGATCGCTTTCTTGTACATTTTTTCATTGAGATAGTTGGTAGTGGACTTTGTCTCCACCCAACGATTGTATCATAAATATTCAAGTTGATTTTTATATTATTATTCTTTTCAATGTGGATGAGATTTAGTTTGTCTTGGATTACTACATTTTACAGCTTATGTATACATACAAGGCCCCTGTACTTCGTATGTATACAGCTGGCATGTCTACGTACTTGGTCCTACGTATTTTGGGACAAGGGCGTTACATGTTTATGTGGTGGCCCATACAGGTCGAGTTTGTCATTTTGGGTACGTAACTGTACCGATGTGAACCTGCAATATAGGATTAGAATTTAGGAATCTCATCCACATGCT
The DNA here is from genome assembly GCA_029216955.1 of Iris pallida. NCBI lineage: Eukaryota > Viridiplantae > Streptophyta > Magnoliopsida > Asparagales > Iridaceae > Iris > Iris pallida. The sequence continues at coordinate 553,964 of JANAVB010023996.1, read as the reverse complement.
TGACATCCTCTCTTGACTTCAAATTCCGAACTCTCGTTCACCTACCTTAAATTGCATCTTGCTTGATTCCTTACTACCGTTGATTCTTATTTTCGTGCTTAGTGTCAACTAGGAAGATGACTATACTAGTATATGCTCATTGGTCAACCTCATGGCTAGAAGGATTACAATGACAACTAGTATGCATTGAGGTCCTCTTTGAGTTATAAAGATATGAGGATAAGAGGAACCATATTTTTCTAGAAGTATGAACATAAGGATTAGTTAATTCCAAGTTGGGTAGTAGCAACATTAATAACTTCGAAGGATTTTAGAACTTTATTTTTATCTACAAAATGATAGAGGAATCTATATACAATTGAGAAAGAAAATTGAATTGATTTTGAGTTTTGATTTTTGAAGGTCTTTAAAAAATACTTATGATTTAGTGAATTATTGTCACCCCCAGTTTTCAAATTAGGGGTATTTTCGTCATTTTCAAGTTTTATAATATTTTAGGAATTTTATTTGATTTTTAAGAATTTATTTGGGTTGGTTTGGATTTTATCCAATTCGGACTCAATTTGGAGACCCGGGTAGCCTGGACCCTAGTGGGACCCCCATACTAGCTGGGCTTAGCCCATATACCATCATAATTAGGCTAGAAATTATTAACCTAATTTCCATGACTTAATTAGTCATTTTAGAGGCTTAAATTGTATTTAGATTTGAACCGAACCAAACCAACTTCAAACCAAACCCAAACTAGGCTTAATGGGTTGGGGGCTTATTGGATCCCAACCCAATAAACCCCCATTAGGTGGCCGGCCAAGAAGTCTTTCCCCCCCCCCCTTTACTTCCCCACAAAGCAACATCTCTCTCTCTCTCTCTCTCTCTCTCTCTCTCTCAAATTCAATTTTCTCCCCAACTCTTCTTCTTCCTCAAGAACAAGTTAGGTAAGCTCTTTAAATCCTTCATTAATTACTCCATTTCATTTATGTCATTCACATTAAATGTAGAGAATTCAATTCTCTACATTTTGCCCTCTATTGGTAGGTTTTTCCCTAGAAATTAGGTTAGAGTTAATTAGGGGTTTTTGGTATGTTAAATGGTATATATATATATATATATATATATATATATATATATATATATATATATATATATATATATATATATATGGTATATATATATATATTTTATATATATATATATATATATATATATATATATATATATATATATATATATATAAAATATATATATATATACCATATATATATATATATATATATATATATATATATATATATATATATATATATATGAAAATATATGTATATATGTATTTGTGTGTGTGTGTGTAGAGAGTGGTGGGAATGAGAATGAGAGTGGTGGTGTGGTTGTGTGTGTGGTTGTGTGTGTGGTTGTGGAGATATATAGATGTATATGTGTATTTATATATATATATATATGTATGTATATATAATATGTATATGTGTGTGTGTGTATATATGTAGAGATGTGTGTGTGTGTGTGTGTATATATGTAGAGATAAGTGTCTGTGTATATATATATATATAGATGGGAGGTTAGAGGATTAGATATATGGATATATATATATATAGATAAATAGATATATAGATATAAAGATAGATAGATATATATATGTATTGATATATATATATTTATAGAGAGTAGAGGGAGGAGTGAAGGAGGAGTAGAAGAAGAAGGGAAGAAGTAGGCAGCAGCAGCTGCAGGAGCTGCTGTGAGCAGCTTCTTCCCCCCCCCCCCATTCACCCCCTGTACACCCAAGTAACCCCCCCCCCCCTAGTTCATATATATATGTAAATATATATCTATAGATATGTATATATATATTGATATATATGGATAGATGAATAGATAAGGAAATTAGAAGGAAAGAGGAAGGAAAAGAGTTTAGAAGTTAGAAAGAAGGAAGTTAAGGAATTAGAAAGAGAAAAGTTTAGGAATTAGTAGAGAAGTGAAAAGAAGTTAGAATAGGAGGTTGAGAAGGAGATTAGAAGAAGAAGATTAGAGAAGTTAAGAAGAGGAAGAACTAGAATAGAGAGTCAAAGAGGAGAATTAGAATGAGAGCAAAGAGGGGATTTTTGGTAGAAATCAAGTTAGAAGGGAAAATTGAGCCCGGAGCATCGGATCGCGATGAAACTTGACATAGGCCTAGGTTACGTGATTTAGATTTTGCGGGTAAGCTCCCGAGTGGAAATCGGAGTCATAAGGCGCCGGTATCGCGCCGTGTCAGCGCGTATCTTAAAATATTCAAGATATCTGCAACGGGCCGTAAGGTGGACTAGACGTCCACTTTATCTAGGTATTATGGTAGATAACGAACCTATAGGATAGTACCCTACTACCCTAGGGAGCACGGGTCAAAATAACTAGCGTAGGTAGGCTATCTAGATAATCGCCGAGGGTGGAATTTTACCCTTAAAAAGGGTAAAATAGGGAATTGGCCTACGGCCGAGATTTGAGTTTCCAAGTCCAAGATGGACTTGGATATGGGTTGTATAGGTTGGTAATGAGTAGGATTAGCTGTCTAAACCTAGTCTTGGACCCGGTTGACCACGGTTGACTTTTTGGACTAAAAGTCAACTATGGGTCAATACTTTACCCAATTTAGTTCCAAATTCCATTTAACTTGGACAGTTGACTAAAAGTCAACTATTAGTCACCAGTGACCTAGGGTTGATCTAGAGTTGACCTAGAGTTGACCAGAGTTGACCCGTTGACCAAAAGTCAACGGTAAGCCAGTTTTCGACCTAGTTTGATTCGGATTGACTTCTAATGTTCTTCCATGACCAAGATTGACCCGACTAGACATGTCTTGACCTAGAATGACTAAATAGGATTTAATTTTATTTAACTTTACTTCCTAAACTTAGTATTGATACGTCTTGTTCTCTATAGGTCCTCGAGACACTGCAGTTGATCCAGTCGACGTATATTATCATCTTACAGGCGAGTACATTCTCTGATACTTATTCCCAATTTATGATAACTGTTATAATTCATGTACTTAGTATTGATATGCTTATTTTCGACACATGGTTCTCACGGATTGGTATTCTTGGATCCCGACGAGAGATGTTTTCTCCTTCTTAGGTTGGGATGTATTGTGCAAGCACCCTTGTAGCTCTTGCTCAATATATGGTCACTTATTCTAGAGAAGGCTAGCTACCTTCTCATTAGAATCCCGTGCAGTGACGTGTCCTGTTTGGATCCATTCTACCAGTTGGGGTAGGGGGAGTAGTAGCGTAGGCCTGTGATCAGATCCATCCCGCATTCCCGAACAGTGTGAGTCATATACCGTACTTATGACTTGCTAGGCCGATTCTTGACAGGTACCCAAGCCGATCACAAGCTGAAACTACTACTCACACACATTGGATATATAGCTTACCTTGATTGTGTACATGCCATGATCCCGTTCTATTTTCTTGTTCTAGCTCTAGTTTTACAGCTTACCATGCCATGATACATACATGTACACTCCATGATTCATTGTATATGCTCTATTTACAGTCTTATAGCTTTTATTCTATCTTGAGATCTGTTATGAGATATATGTACTCGTTCTATCCTGACTGGACTGTTGATAAAATATTACAGATATCGATGAGGGAGATTGCAGTACCTACTACGGTCCGGACGACGTAGTGGGCCTAGACTTTGTCCCGCAGGGCGTAGCTCCGCCTGACAAGACTGTACCACTTGTTTAGTTAGAGTAGGTCTTTGTACTAGACTTAGTTCCAGTTACTTTTGAGACTGTTTATATTTGGACTGTATTAGAGACTGGACTTGTATATTATTTGTATCTGGACTTGACAGGTTATATTTTATCGTCTTGTTGTCTTTATCTTTCAGTCTTTACTTATCATCTTAGAGTTGTGATTGAGCACTTATATATATTCATTGCTTGTCCTCCGTTCGGAGTTGACTATATTCTCGACAGGTTTTGTTATATATATAAACTGTTGTCAGACTAGAAAATCTACAACGTTCCATGCCGTTTTTTCGGTAAGGGCTGGGCGTTGTCGCGTCACGTGCCCTTTTAGCGGGTGCGGGTCGTGACACGTTTTAGTGGTGGCCCACGCAGGTCCTGAAGTCGCACCTAGTGCGATGTCGTAGCGGCACTCGTCTTAGAGTGTTGACTACGAGCCTGTGTTACCCATAGGAAATAGTAGGCTAAGAGTGCTCAATCATAGTAGGATCTTTCCTTGTTTATCTTGCTTACCGTCTTTGATATTGGTTTTCTGCTTTCTAGCTGTCCTCCTTTGATATTGCCTTCATGTGCCATATTGATATCTTTTTCTCAATTTGTCTCGAGGATATTGATGACTCATTCTCCTGGCGAGGAGCACGGGGAGACGGAGAGGTCTGCCACCTCTGGCGGACAGGCTCCGGTCACTTCCCCGGCTGATGGGACTTCTGTTGGGGCTCTCGGAGGTACTCCTCCAGCTACCTCGATGACCGTCCCTGGGGCCATTGCGGGTGCTCTTCCCGTAATGCCAGGGGCTACAGCGGGAGCTGCCGGGGGTATTCTTCCTCCTCAGCAGGGGACTCCTCCGGTGATGATGGAAGCTATTCATCCATTGCCTTCTCTGCCCACAGACATGGGGCAGATGCTAGCGTTCTTTTACCAGGTGCTTGAGTCCCAGCGGGCTCAGCACGAGGCTCAGTTGAGGCAGACAGAGGCCATGCGCCAGGGCATGGAGGATGCACACAGATTGGCTATGGCGGCAGTGGAGCGTGGGGCTCCACAGAGGGAGGTTCATCAGCAGCAGCCGAAGATCGGGGATATCCAGGCTTTCAAGAAGCTTGGTCCGAGGGATTTCAAGGGGACTGAGGGCATTATTTATGCTGATGACTAGCTCGAGGATATCGAGCGCCAGATGGGGGCCTGCCGCCTGGCAGCCGACCTGAGGATCGAGGCGGTTGGGTTGCAGTTGTTAGATATTGCCCGGACATGGTTCCGGAATGAGCCGACTCTTGCAGGAGAGGGCCATACTTGGGCTGAGTTTCGGGCCCTGTTTAGAGAGAAGTTCTTTTCCCCTACGGACAAGATTGGCCTGGTGCGGCAGTTCCAGAACCTGCAGCAGGGCAGTATGACCGTAGAGGAGTATGCAGCGGAGTTCGGCCGGCTGAGCCGATAGGCCGAGTACATGGTGAGTGACCCGGTGATTCGGGCAGAGCGCTTCCGGGAGGGGTTGGCATGGGATATCAAGATCCTGATCCCTTCCTTCTATGCAACATATGCGGAGGTCTACGCAGAGGCTCAGAAGGTGGAGAGGGAGTTGGGCTTGAAGCCGAAGAGGGATCGAGATTTGTTTTCAGGGGCCAGTAGCAGCGCAGGGCCTGCTAAGAGCCCTCAGCTTCAGCATCAGTCGTTCCAGCATCACCAGCAGCAGGGGCAGGCCAGAGCGTCTGTCCAGAGGAGTCAGCAGCGTCCGGGGTAGGATGATCCATCGTGCCACTTCTGCAAGAAGCCCGGTCATCTCTTCGAGTTCTGTAGGAGAAGACTGGAGCTATGTCTCTTTTGTGGTGCCGCTGGGCATTAGATGCGGGAGTGTCCCAAGAACCTTCGTGTTACTGGAGCTGCTCAAAGGGTACCCGTTCAGAGGGCACCAGCTAGTGTGCCGGTAGTTCAGCAGCGAGGTCCGCTTCCGACTCAGCAGCAGCAGTTTGTTCAGCACCGCCAGCAGAGGGGTGGTCAGGGTAGAGCCTTTACTCTTGCAGCCGAGGAGATGGAGCCTATTGCGGATGTTGTCGCAGGTTCTATTCTGCTCGATTCTTTTCCAGCTTTAGCCTTATTTGATTCTGGTGCTACGCACAGCTTTGTGTCTGTTTCTTTTGCTCTTAGGCACAATATTATTGCTAAATATCTGGGTAGGACTTGCAAGATTATGACTGGGAATGGCATCATCCTAGTTAATAATGTTTGCAAGGGGCGAAGAGTTTCTTTGAGAGGCCGGGAGCTGAGTGCATGTCTGTTCGTAATGCCACTTCTGAGTTACGATGTGGTACTCGGTATGGATTGGTTGAGCACGCACCACGCTAGCATCGACTGCAGAGGGGGCAGGATTCTATTTAGGCCGCCGGGAGAGCCGGAGTATGAGTTTACCAGGGGTGCAGTGGAGCAGGGAGATGGATTCTACGGAGCGTTGTTGGCGGGGCCGGTGTTGCCACATCCACTCATTGCTGAGTTCTTGGATGTTTTTCCTGAGGAGCTGCCCGGGATGCCGCCAGATCATGATATTGAGTTTTCTATAGATCTAGTGCCGGGTGCTGAGCCTATCTCCCAGCACGTCTATATAATCAACAACATTGAGTTAGCGGAGCTGAAGAGGCAGGTCGACGAGCTGGAGGACAAGGGCTTTATTCGATCTAGTTCTTCACCTTGGGGCACGCCAGTTTTTTTCGTCCCCAAGAAGGATGGTACGGTACATCTGTGTATTGATTACAGGGCGCTCTACAACCTTACCATCAAGAACAAGTATCCTTTGCCGAGGATTGATGATTTGTTCGACCAGTTGAGCGGCGCGAGGGTTTTCTCGAAGATTGACTTGCGTACCGGGTACCATCAGCTGAAGGTGAAGCGGGATGACATTCCGAAGACTGCTTTTCGGACCCGCTATGGCCAGTATGAGTATACCGTCATGCCGTTTGGGTTGACCAACGCCCCGGCGGTATTCATGAACTTGATGAACAAGGTATTTCACCAGTACCTTGACAAGTTTGTGGTGGTCTTCATTGATGACATTCTCTTCTACTCGAAGACACCAGAGGAGCACGATGAGCACCTGAGAATTGTGTTGGACACTCTCAGGAGGGAGCAGCTGTATGGGAAGCTGTCCAAGTACGAGTTCTTCTTGGATCGCGTGGAGTTCCTAGGCCATGTTGTCTCTGGCGAGGAGATTTCAGTGGATCCGAAGAACATTTCTGCGGTGGAGTCCTGGTCTACGCCGAGCTCAGTAGCAGAGGTTCGGAGTTTTTTGGGTCTGGCAGGTTACTACTGGAGGTTCATGCAGGATTTTTCCAGGGTTGCCCAGCCGATGACCCGTCTTACCAGGAAGGACGAGGAGTTTGTTTGGTCCGATGAGTGCCAGGCCGCCTTCGAGGAGTTGAAGGCGAGGTTGACTACAGCTCCTATCTTGATGCTGCCATCTGGATCTGGTGGTTATACGATCTACAGTGATGCTTCAGGACGGGGTTTGGGTTCTGTGCTTCCGCAGCACGGGAAGGTAATTGCCTATGCATCTAGGCAGTTACGTCCTCATGAGAGGAATTATCCTACCCTTGATCTGGAGCTGGCAGCGGTCATCTTTGCTTTGAAGCTGCAGAAACACTATCTGTACGGAGAGCAAGTTGAGATCTATACAGATCATAAGAGCTTGAAGTACGTGTTTACCCAGAAGGAGCTGAATATGAGGCAGAGGCGATGGTTAGAGCTGATGAAGGATTTTGATATATTCTTGCAGTACCATCCGGGGAAGGCCAACGTAGTCGCGGATGCTTTGAGCAGGTATCCCGTGGCTATGTGTTTGACGATGAATCGTCACCTTCTGGCAGATCTGGAGAGCTTGGGCATAGAGATGATAGTTCCTGGGTTCGAGGCACAGATGTGGGGTCTGCAGGTGCAGTCGGAGCTGGTGGAGAGAGTTAGGACAGCTCAGTTTGAGGATGAGGCTCTGAGGGTCATCAGAGAGCAGGTCTAGATAGGACTGTTGGATGAGTTCTCTTTAGCAGGGGATGGGTCGTTGAGGCATGGTACCAGATTGTGCGTGCCGAACGGAGGACTTCGAGAGGAGGTTCTTCAGGAGGCGCACCGTTCTCAGTACTCTATGCATCCCGGAGCCAACAAGATATATAGAGACTTGAGATAGCATGTTTGGTGGTATGGCATGAAACGTGAGGTGGCTCAGTTCGTGTCGAGATGTTTAGTGTGCCAGCAGGTGAAGGCCGGAAGGCAGAGACCCGGTGGATTGCTCCAGCCACTACCCATTCCTGAGTGGAAGTGGGAGCATATCACTATGGACTTTGTATCTGGGCTTCCGCGCTCTCCAGGAGGGAAGGATGCGATTTGGGTCATTGTTGATCGATTGACCAAATCGGCCTACTTTTTGCCTTTCAAAGTGGGTTTGTCGACGGAGAGGTTGGCCGAGATGTATGTGCGGCAGATAGTTCGATTACACGGGGTGTCAGTGAGTATAGTCTCAGATCGGGACAGTCGATTCACTTTCCACTTCTGGCAGAGTTTGCAGCTTAGCTTGGGCACATCGCTCAAGTTCCGTACAGCATATCACCCCCAGACAGACGGGCAGTCGGAAAGGACGATTCAGACCCTCGAGGATATGCTGCGTACCTGTGTCTTGGACTTCGGGGGATCTTGGAAGGACCACCTTCACTTGGTAGAGTTTGCTTACAACAACAGCTACCAAGCCAGTATAGAGATATTACCTTTCGAGGCTCTATACGGACGGAGGTGCCGTACTCCCTTGTCTTGGGATGATGTCGGTGAGAGGGTTTTGCTTGGCCCTGAGATGGTAGTGGATGCTACAGAGAAGGTCAGGGTTATCAGGGATAGACTTCGGGTGGCGCAGGATAGGCAGCGGCATTGGGCCGATAGCCACCGGAGGCCATTGGAGTTTGAGGTATAGTCTAGATTTTTCTAGTATTTGAGTCTGATTGTGATTATTTTAGATCAAGCTCTAAGTCTTGTGTTTTGTTCTAGGTTGATGATCTTGTCTTTCTGCAAATTTCTCCGACGCGTGGCACGATTCGTTTTGGTGGCGGCGGGAAGCTTAGTCCACGATACATCGGACCATTCTGTATCCTGGGCAGGGTCGGTGCAGTGGCTTACCGACTGGAGTTACCGCCTGCACTAGAGGGAGTGCACAGTATGTTCCACGTGTCGCAGCTGAGACGGTACGTGGCAGATCCCAGTCACGTCTTAGACCACTCCGAGATCGAGGTGGGACCGACACTCAGCTATCCAGAGAAGCCGGTCGAGATTTTGGACCGAAGAGAGAAGGTGCTCCGGAACCAGGTCATTTCCTTGGTTCGCATTGCATGGAGACACCACTCTCCAGGTGAGTCCACCTGGGAGAGGGAGGACGACATACAGGAGCGATTCCCATATCTCTTCGAGCCTTGAGGTAAATTCTTCCTTTTTCTTTCCTTGTTCTGTTCATGATTGCAGTGTTAGTCCTCATTCAATTTCGAGGACGAAATTTTTTAAGGAGGGTAGATTTGTCACCCCCAGTTTTCAAATTAGGGGTATTTTTGTCATTTTCAAGTTTTATAATATGTTAGGAATTTTATTTGATTTTATATGATTTTAGGAATTTATTTGGGTTGGTTTGGATTTTATCCAATTCGGACTCAATTTAGAGACCAGGGTAGCCTGGACCCTAGTGGGACCCCCATACTAGCTGGGCTTAGCCCATATACCATCATAATTAGGCTAGAAATTATTAACCTAATTTCCATGACTTAATTAGTCATTTTAGAGGCTTAAATTGTATTTAGATTTGAACCGAACCAAACCAACTTCAAACCAAACCCAAACTAGGCTTAATGGGTTGGGGGCTTATTGGATCCTAACCCAATAAACCCCCATTAGGTGGCCGGCCAAGAAGTCTTCCCCCCCCCTTTACTTCCCCACAAAGCAACATCTCTCTCTCTCTCTCTCAAATTCAATTTTCTCCCCAACTCTTCTTCTTCCTCAAGAACAAGTTCGGTAAGCTCTTTAAATCCTTCATTAATTACTCCATTTCATTTATGTCATTCACATTAAATGTAGAGAATTCAATTCTCTACATTTTGCCCTCTATTGGTAGGTTTTTCCCTAGAAATTATGTTAGAGTTAATTAGGGATTTTTGGTATGTTAAATGGTATATATATATATATATATATATATATATATATATATATATGGTATATGTATATATATATGTATATATATATATATGAAAATATATGTATATATGTATTTGTGTGTGTGTGTGTAGAGAGTGGTGGGAATGAGAATGAGAGTGGTGGTGTGGTTGTGTGTGTGGTTGTGGAGATATATATATAGATGTATATGTGTATTTATATATATATATGTATGTATATATAATATGTATATGTGTGTGTGTGTATATATGTAGAGATAAGTGTGTATGTATATATATATAGATGGGAGGTTAGAGGATTAGATATATGGATATATATATATATATATAGATAAATAGATATATAAATATAAAGATAGATAGATATATATATATGTATTGATATATATATATATAGAGAGAGTAGAGGGAGGAGTGAAGGAGGAGTAGAAGAAGAAGGGAAGAAGTAGGCAACAGCAGCTGCAGGAGCTGCAGTAGCAGCAGGCAGCAGCAGCTGCAGGAGCTGCTGTGAGCAGCTCCATCCCCTCCCCCCCATTCACCCCCTGTACACCCAAGTAACCCCCCCATAGTTCATATATATATGTAAATATATATCTATAGATATGTATATATATTGATATATATGGATAGATGAATAGATAAGGAAATTAGAAGGAAAGAGGAAGGAAAAGAGTTTAGAAGTTAGAAAGAAGGAAGTTAAGGAATTAGAAAGAGGAAAGTTTAGGAATTAGTAGAGAAGTGAAAAGAAGTTAGAATAGGTAGTTGAGAAGGAGATTAGAAGAAGAAGATTAGAATAAGAAGATTAGAGAAGTTAAGAAGAGGAAGAACTAGAATAGAGAGTCAAAGAGGAGAATTAGAATGAGAGCAAAGAGGGGATTTTTGGTAGAAATCGAGTTAGAAGGGGAAATTGAGCCCGGAGCATCGGATCGCGATGAAACTTGTCATAGGCCTAGGTTACGTGATTTAGATTTTGCTGGTAAGCCCCCGAGTGGAAATCGGACTCATAGGGCGCCGGTATCGTGCCGTGTCAGCGCGTATCTTGAAATATTCAAGATATCTGCAACGGGCCATAAGATGGACTAGACGTCCACTTTATCTAGGTATTATGGTAGATAACGAACCTATAGGATAGTACCCTACTACCTTAGGGAGCACGGGTCAAAATAACTAGCGTAGGTAGGCTATCTAGATAATCGCCGAGGGTGGAATTTTACCCTTAAAAAGGGTAAAATAGGGAATTGGCCTACGGCCGAGATTTGAGTTTCCAAGTCCAAGATGGACTTGGATATGGGTTGTATAGGTTGGTAGTGAGTAGGATTAGCTGTCTAAACCTAGTCTTGGATCCGGTTGACCACGGTTGACTTTTTGGACTAAAAGTCAACTATAGGTCAACACTTTACCCAATTTAGTTCCAAATTTCATTTAACTTGGACAGTTGACTAAAAGTCAACTATTAGTCACCAGTGACCTAGGGTTGACCTAGAGTTGACCTAGAGTTGACCAGAGTTGACCCGTTGACCAAAAGTCAACGGTAAGCCAGTTTTCGACCTAGTTTGATTCGGATTGACTTCTAATGTTCTCCCATGACCAAGATTGACTCGACTAGACATGTCTTGACCTAGAATGACTAAATAGGATTTAATTTGATTTAACTTTACTTCCTAAACTTAGTATTGATACGTCTTGTTCTCTATAGGTCCTCGAGACACTGCAGTTGATCCAGTAGACGTATATTATCATCTTACAGGCGAGTACATTCTCTGATACTTATTCCCAATTTATGATAACTGTTATGATTCATGTACTTAGTGTTGATATGCTTATTCCCGACACATGGTTCTCACGGATTGGTATTCTTGGATCCCGACGAGAGATGTTTTCTCCTTCTTAGGTTGGGATGTATTGTGCAAGCACCCTTGTAGCTCTTGCTCAATATATGGTCACTGATTTTAGAGAAGGCTAGCTACCTTCTCATTAGAATCCTGTACAGCAACGTGTCCTGTTTGGATCCATTCTACCAGTTGGGGTAGGGGGAGTAGTAGCGTAGGCCTGTGATCAGATCCATCCCGCATTCTCGAACAGTGTGAGTCATATACCGCACTTATGACTTGCCAGGCCGATTCTTGACTGGTACCCAAGCCGATCACAAGCTGAAACTACTACTCACACACATTGGATATATAGCTTACCTTGATTGTGTACATGCCATGATCCCGTTCTATTTTTTTGTTCTAGCTCTAGCTTTACAGCTTACCATGCCATGATACATACATGTACACTCCATGATTCATTGTATATGCTCTATTTACAGTCTTATAGCTTTTATTCTATCTTGAGATCTGTTATGAGATATATGTACTCGTTCCATCCTGACTGGATTGTTGATAAAATATTACAGATATCGACGAGGGAGATTGCAGTACCTACTACGGTCCGGACGACGTAGTGGGCCTAGACTTGGTCCCGCAGGGCGTAGCTCCGCCTGACGAGACTGTACCACTTGTTTAGTTAGAGTAGGTCTTTGTACTAGACTTAGTTCCAGTTACTTTTGAGACTGTATATATTTGGACTGTATTAGAGACTGGAATTGTATATTATTTGTATCTGGACTTGACAGGTTATATTTTATCGTCTTGTTGTCTTTATCTTTCAGTCTTTACTTATCATCTTAGAGTTGTGATTGAGCACTTATATATATTCACTGCTTGTCCTCCGTTCGGAGTTGACTATATTCTCGACAGATTTTGTTATATATATAAACTGTTGTCAGACTAGAAAATCCACAGCGTTCCATGCCATTTTTCCGGTGAGGGCTGGGCGTTGTCGCGTCACGTGCCCTTTTAGCGGGTGCGGGTCGTGACAATTATAGCTATACATCCTTGAATAGATATAAAGTTAGTTGAAAGAAAATTTTGAAATTTAAATGCTTCTGTAAGATTATGAGGGCGGTTGATAAGGCTTGGTTTTAAATTGGGTTGTATGGTTCCCAATTAATAAGATCGTAAAATTTTGAATTTTAAGTTTGGAGTAAGGTTATTAAGAATTTTGGTTAAAAATATTTTTAAGGATATATAATCAAATTGAGAATCTACTTTGAACTCTTGTATGAATTCCAATTGATAACTCCTACTTAAATTTTGAATTTAAGATTTGGGATAATGATAGAAGAAGAAAAATACATAGATTTGATTTGTGACACAATAAAGGTTTATTCGAGATTGATTGGAAAATTTGGAGGAGAATTTTTTTTGATGACTGATAAGATCATTGAATGTTGAGTTTAACGTTAGATTGCTAATATTACAATCTTTGGGAAATGTTACTAAAGATGTGGTGAAAAGTTATTTTGATTGATTAAAGAAATTTACCATTTAAAAAGTTGTGATTTTGTTTGAATGACTTAGAAATAGAAGTTATGTGATGAGTGCGTTAAAATATTGAGCTGTAAATTTTAGATTATTCATGATATGTTAAAAGTTTATCTTGAGGGTTTTTTGGAGAAATTTTTGGAGTTTTAAAGTTATGAAGTAATATAAATTTTTTTTTGATTCCTGAGTTTCTTGAGTTTAAAAGTTGGAGTGGAAATGTTAAATTTTGGAAAGGTTAGTAGTAACGTGATGGAAGTTTACTTGGAAAGGGATTTGATTTGGTCATGATTAAATTTGGCGGCTTGGAGTGAATACGAAATTTGGATAGTTCATTTTAGAGAAATTTATTAAGGAACTTTTGGAGGAAACTTGAGTTTTCAATTTTAACATTAGGCCACCAAGATTACCCTAAAGAGTTAGGAGTATTCCATACTAAATGCCATGTCACTCATGACCATGATAGTAGTATATACATAAGTGTTGCTAGTCATCCACCAAACTATACTGTATCTCAATCTTGACTTACTCGACCCCTTCAATCTAGATCTTTTATTGTGACCTTCTAACTGTTTGTAATATATGAATAAAGATTTAATTGTTCCTTAACTGTATTCATCTAGGAGACTATCTTCTCGCTACTATATTCCTAATTATTTATTAAATTTTTAATCAATTGTATTGCATGCTTTAACTAGATCTCCTTAATTCTTTTGTGCATTAGTTGTCACCTCATGAACTCCAACTATCTATATTAGATCTTTTGGCGTCCCTTACCATGACTTGTATATTTGGAGTACAACACTAAACTTTTCCTCCCAACAAATTTCATATGTAAGACCTAGACAAGCCCACCTTCATGTAAATATATCATGTCCCACTAGAACACGTCTCCTTGTATACTATTTTCATGATATGACCTTCTAATCAAAATGGTTAAACTATAACCTATACCATGTTACCGATATATTTTGACCACGGATAGGGATTCCATCTCGACTCAATTCTTTCGACCGATATGTGATTTTGTTTTATTAATTCCGTAAATGCTCAAATTTGTGCTTTATCTTGATTGCTTGACCCATTGTTCTATCACACTACTAGTTTAACTCTTGTAAGTTGGGTAGAATACATGACGACCTAACAAACCCTTTGTCCTTGTGACCCTATTGATGAGTTCACTTAGACTAGAAATTCAGATGACCTTAACTTATCTAGACAACCAAACCGTAAGTAAAGAAAACTAGGACAACTGCATAGGCCCACACTTCGGGCAAGACTCGATTTTAAAAGATCTTGGACTAATTAAAATTTCCTTCATCAGTACCTCCCTTGCTCATATTTTGACTATCTCATGCTGCTAATGTAGCTTCAGTTTTGCAAGCTTATTTCTTTACCAAGCTTGATCATGACATATTTTATTGGGTGCACCCACTAATATATTGTCTAATCAGAACTGGTGCATGATGGTCTGATCAACCTATTGTACTTTGGTTTGCTTTTCATGTATTATTCTACGTGGATGGAGACATAGTTAAACTTGCTTTAGAGTCTCATCCGCGACAGCCTTGGCAATTCTCTTTTGAATTATTTTCGTCGCCTATGAACCCCGCATTCATACTCAATAGCACCGTCTTTGAAACCTTTGTTTTTCTTGTTTTTTACTTATTTTGGAAAGACAAGGCACTGTACATGATAGATAGATGTAAGATATTACCTTTAGTTTTCCTAATAGTTATTCCAACACGAATTTAGATAGCCACCGACCAACTCATGAGGCAATATCCTCACCTTAAACTCTTCTTCTCCCTAATCCTAGAAATTTCATTGTGCCCTTCCAACCCCTCTTGGACGCACGAGGGTGATTCTAATCATCACTTAATTAAACCCTCGACCAAGACGATTAGTATCCAGTTCTCCCTTAAGGAATCACATCTCCTAAATGTCTAATTTATTTTCTGTGGTCTACTAACTTCCTTACTGTTCTTCTAAATTAGATATTCAAAATTTTGTTACCTTCACTAGCGGTCCTTATTCAATTCCATAACCTTGATATATTTTTGTATATATCGACTCCACAATTTTCTATTGCACGGTGGTATTGAACGACGTTTTATCGCTTCCTCAAAATTTTAATTGCATTTTAGTATTGACGAACTCTTCCTATCCCTCAACCCTATCTACCCTATTAATCCTAAATTTCGAGGACGAAATTCTTGTAAGTTGGGTAGAATGTAAAACCCCTATTTTTTTAAATTATTTTTTATTATTTTATTAGACTTCAAATTTAATTTATAAAATTTATAGTTTTTATTAATTATTAAAAATGACCTTAGCCATTGTTGTGTTTGGAGCACAAGGCGACCATGAATTTTGGCGCGAAAGATGTAGCATTGTGCTTTGACCAGTATATTAGCCATGTCGTGGGAGGCCTAGCCATAGTTCAGTCCGAACTAGGAAAACCAGACCGAGTTGTGAAATAACGCATTTAAAATATTTTATTTAGATATTATTTTACATATTAATTTTTTAGATGACCTGGTTTGTCCAAACCAGTCCGAATTGGGCTCGAACCAATTTAAGCCCATGTAAGCATATAGTGTGACCAAATATGGCCATATAGGCATATTTTATGTATATACAAATAATTGCTAAATTATTTTAGTATTTTATGTGCAATTTCTAATTATTTAATTATTCGTACTATTATTGGCATTTTATTATTAAATAATATCGTGCAATATTTGTACAAATTTTTGGACTCGGATAAGGGTGTGCGGTATAAGTTAACCCATTGGAAAGATTTTATTAATTTATTATTATTAAAATTTATTTCGCGAAGATTTAATAAACATGATTATTCTATAAAGATATTATTATTATTTTAGTTGATTATTGTGATTTGAATTTTATATATATGTAGATAGGTTCAAATATATTAAATAATTGGATAGTTGACTTTTAAATAGTATTTGGATTTAAATAGATTTTTGGTGTATTTATGGATATATACATATATATATATATATAGATATATATATATATATATTGAAGTTTTAGTTAAGAAAAGAAAAAGAAAAAAAACTCATTGTGGTTGGCCCCACCATGTGGGAACCGACCACAATAGCACCACAGCAGCTTGTGCGCCCCCTCCTTTTATAAGCAAGCAAGCAGCAGCTTAGTATAGGGTTGGCCGACCCCCTCCAACACACACACACACACACACACACATATATATATATATATATATATATATATATATATATATATATATATATATATATATATATATATATATTTTATATATATATATATATATATATATATATATATATATATATATATATATATATATATATATATATATAAGTTATATATATATGAGTTTTGGAAAACCCTAAAATCCAAATCCTCTCTTCCACCTTCCTCCTCCTTCCTTCACCCTCGTCCACCTATCCCCGGCGAGCGCACTCAGCCTCGTACGCCGCAACGCAGCCACGCGATAGTAGTCCCGCGACGACGGCATCAACAAACAACAACAACAACAGAATCAACACCAAGGTACCTAACTTTACCGTGCGATTTCTCTCTCAATTCTTGTTCGTTTTTAGATTCGTAAATTCGTGTAGAAGGCTCACATGACCCTTTTCGAGATCCCCCAGGTGGATTTTGACATGGCCATCCATCTTGCTCAAAAAATCGAGACGAAGTTGGAGAAAAAACAACTTTTCTGGAATATTAAAAACTGTTTTAAAACACCATCTTGTCGGCCACTTTTCTTTCTGTACAATAGGATTTTGTAGAAACTAATTAAAGGAAGTCAAAGATAAACATAATCGAGATTGTAACGCACCTTCTAGATTCACTTTTCATCTAGTATGTAGAAAGTTACACGTTGTTAAAGTTCTAAAAAATGTAAAATTCTGTTTTCAAAAAGTAGAAAAATACCCCGATACGATGTCCATCCCGACAAATCGGGCGACGTGGTCACGCACTATATGCATCGAAAGGCGCGTATGGATGTTGTCGACGTGTGAGAACTGACGGAACCCGATTTTGTTGCATATGCGCGACGAAATCAGTACGTATCCGTCGAGATACCCCCGTATCGACCCTTTGCAAATTAAGTCACAACTTTGTGCACACTCATCAAATCACGACGAAACTTGCGCAATTGGACTCAAAATATTTTTCTGGTCATGTGAGCCAAGTTTGGTCCGATTCTGAGACAGTTGATCGGGACGCTATTTTGGCGGGCCCACAATCCCACTCAACGGGCAATTTTGTGCACGGCCTACCGGAATCCAAAATTGGACATACCGTTGGGTTCGTCTCATTAAAACAAATCTGTAGATATGTAGTTTGACGACTTTAGAGACCGTAGGTTCTGGCGCACATTTCGGTGCAAAGCGGGTCCAACGACGGACATCGGTTTGACCCGAAATTACGATTTTGCCTTTGTTCTAAAATTTAACTTTTGGACAGACATTTTCTAGGCGTATCTTATATTCCAAACTCATTCGCGATGTTTGTTGCAGCATCCGGAGTCATCTGCGGGATTTGGCTTTCTCTGGCTCCGTTTATTTGTCGGTTCGAGCTACTGGATCTTTGCTTTTGCACATAACCTCAGGCAAGATACCTTGCCATCTTGTACTTATATTTGATTCATGATATTTTATATGTTGCTAGTGTTTTACATTAGTAAGAGTGTGTCCAAGTATGACTTGGGTGCCATCGATATGTATATCGATGTTTGTGTGTGTGTGTGTGTGTGTGTGGACCATATGCGGTAGCTGAATTTTCCGATGTGTTGAAGTTATACTTCATAACTTCTTTAACTTGTTGACACATCTCATACACGACACAAGAAGTGAGGATCATGGAGTTGGCACGAACCTACGTATTCGACTTGCTACCGATACGGGCGGTTCGTGTGTCGGTTTATTTATGGATTAGCGGAGTCTAGATAGCGACTTGCATAGAGATATGGATCGCCAAGTCATGGATTTGAATTGTGTGATACATGGGCGGGGAAAACTACTGGGACGTATGAGCTAGCCCACAGCCTTCTAGTTGCCCGGTTATGGGTTCATGGTTTCCCTGTTATGGGTGTATCGCTAGAGGATATATCCATTGCAGGGCCCTGACCACGTGTCAGATACGGTCAGGAGGTATGCCAGTGATGCAAAGTATGGACTAGGGGATATATCCATTGTACGGCCCTGACCACGCGTCAGATACGGTAAGAGACGTTGTAATCCCTCTTCCCGGAATTTTGATAATATATTTTATTTATTTATTTGGATTAAATGGTGACTTTTAGAATTTTTATAATAATTATTTAGTTAAATATTACGGTAGATGACTTTAGCCACGGTGGAGGTTGGAGTACACGGTGACTAAAAATTGTGGCACGGATAGTGCCATGGCGTGCTTTGACTAGTGTATTAGCCCTGGTCAGGAAGGCCGAGACATAGTGATGTCCTAACTAAGAAAATCAGGCCAAATTGAGACTTAACCTCTATAGTTGTTTTAATTATATATTAATTTATTTATTGACGTATAGAAGATCGGGTATATGTGCATATATGTAAATACGTAAGTAGATATAAATATTATTGAGGTTATCCTTAAATAATACTATTTATTATTATCAATATTATTGAGGTTATCCTTAAATAATACTATTTATTATTATTGATTATTTGTGTGTATGAATATATATATATATATATATATATATATATATATATATATATATATATATATATATATATATATATATATATATATATATATATATATTGAAAATATATATGTGTCCATGCGTAAGTAGATATAAATATATTATATAGAGAGGTATATGTGCATATATGTAAATACGTATAAGTGTATACGTGTATGTATATGTAAATATACATATATACATATATGTGTGTGTGTATAAATATATATACGAATATGGGAATGTATACATAAATATATAGATATTGAGCGTACACGAACATATATACTTCGAACCCTCTCTATTGTAAAGCCACGTATACATATATATGATATTGAGAAAAGGATCGAGGGAATCTCGACAAACCCTAAACGCCGACGTCCCTCCAGCCTGGGCGCACCCCACGTGCGCGTGCGCTGCCCTGGGCAGTCGCTGCCGGCCGGCCAGGCGCTGGAAACAGCCGCGCGCGCACGCGTGTAACAGCAACAGTAGCATCGGACGCACGATTTCGTCGCGAGAAATCTTTGCGCACAGTCGACCTTTCGTCGAGCAGTTTTCTCGGGTATGTCCCCAACCTATACAAGATTACTTCCCTTCAAGTAGATCGAGTTTATATGCGTTATCTTGGCCGAAAATTCGATGCAAACTTTGTCCAAAAACTGTTCTCGAACAGTTCCTAGAATAGTCCCGATACCCTGTTTGGAAGCCGATTTCTGGGTAGCAGATCGTCGAAACATAAAATCTATTTAAACAGATCTAGTGACAACATATACGTTATTAAGATGCATCTTGTAGAACTATTTTTCATCTATCGTACAAGAAGTTATGCGATGTCGAAAATCATGAAAAACCTGTTTTAAAATATTAGAAATAATTGAAAACTCATCCACACGACGTGCGTCCCGCCATTCTGGGTGACGTGGTCGCGAATCGAAAGGATCAAAAGTTGCG
Source organism: Iris pallida (assembly GCA_029216955.1). Classification (NCBI taxonomy): domain Eukaryota; kingdom Viridiplantae; phylum Streptophyta; class Magnoliopsida; order Asparagales; family Iridaceae; genus Iris; species Iris pallida. The sequence goes on along the minus strand of JANAVB010023996.1, from coordinate 534,005 downwards.
TATCGACTTCGTGGTCGTGTGGGCTTTGGCGGAATTCAAATTGGTCGCGTGTGCGCGACGAATTTGATACGTATCCGTCAAAATTCACCGTATTGGCCCCTGTGTAAATTTCTCAATTACTTTGTGCACGCTCGTCATATCGAGACGAAACTTACGCCAACAGGACCGTATCATTTTTTTGGTCCTGTATGCCAAGTTTGGTCCAATTCTGAGACAGTTGAATCGTACGTCGTTTTGCGGGCCCTACGGTCCCACTCAACGGGCGATTTTGTGCACGGCCTGTCGGAATCCAACTCTGGATATACGGTTGGGTTCGTATCGAAAAATGGGATCCGTAGACATATAGTTTTACAACTTTAGAGACCGTTGACTCTGGCACGCTTTTCGGTGCAAAGCGGGTCCAACGGCGGACACCGTTTTGGCCCTAAATTACCGTTTTACCCCTGTATCCAGAATTGGACTTAAGGACAGGCAATCCTAGCTAATTTGACTATTCTGAGAACATTGGTAATGTTTTTTTCAGCTTCCGGGGACTTTTGTACGGGTTTTGACTATTGTGGCACATTGAGTAGTTTAGACTGTCGGTTTCACCAGCAGAGGACCACAGGCGAGTACAGTTTATTGTCTGCATTTCGATATTAATTTTCACTATATTTCATTGATTGGCCATTGATTATGTAATTATTTTCTATTATAAATTGTTGAGTCGGGAATGAAAAGTACCAAGAATGTGTGATCTGACCTTAGACAGTGTAGACAGTGTAGACAGTGATTTATTATTACAAAGTAGACAGTGTAGACAGTGATTTATTATTGCAAAGTAGACAGTATAGACAGTGATTTATTTATTGTAAAGTAGACAGTGTAGACCGTGATTATTATTGCATTTAAACTGTGTAGTTCGTGATTATTATTTTGTAGACAGTGTTTCTTTATTGCAATATTAACTGTAGACCGTGTAACTTTAGACAGTGTAGACAGTGTAACTTTAGACATTGTAGACAGTGTAGACAGTGTCGTATAATTATTCCGAGACCGATCACATATCAAAGGTACTTCTAACAGTTGGGGAAAGTATTTTGTGTCTATTTATTGCTATTGGTTTTCCGTATTTATGGTTTATTTTCAAAAACTCATGATTGATGTCTAACCTTTGTTTTATAGTCATTTTCTTTATTCGAACTTGCATTCAGTGAATTGTGCTCGTTCCATTCCTGACTGGAAACCAATATTTTTCAGGTTAGTCGTGGATTCACTTAGCTTGGGGTGTGACGGGAATACTTGCAGATAAAAGCCTAGAGACTAACTAGATAGTTGAGTTGTAGTCATTCATTTATTTGTACAAGTTTATATTTTTCTACAAATGTAAAACTTGTGATCATTGTAAGTTAAATTAATTGTGTGAATGAGCATTATTTATGATTTTGATCTTCATGGCTGTGACAGCGTTCTACCGCCGACACTGTGGCGTAGGCTGGCTTGGACACGTCTCGTATCCGTTTAAAAAAATGGGTACGGGTCGTGATAAGTTTTTGTGGTGGCCCATGCAGGTCTGTTTTCGTAAATTATGCAAACTCGTGATAGTACTTAAGTTAGTTGTACTATTGCGAGCCTGCGACAATGAAATGCTCATTCACGAATTATGATTAATTTAATTTAAGTGAATGACTAGGGCTAGGAGTCCCCTATACAAATTTATCAATGGGTAGTCTAGGCCATGGAATTTAGATGAGGAGTCATTAATTTTGATAGTTTGTTAGATCCCCTTAAGTACACTATTACCTCTTGATATGATGACACGAGCCAATGTGGATAGATTATTCACTTGGTGAGACAAGGCTTCATAGAAATAATAATCTAACATTGATAAATTGTGCATTTCCTCATCCTTGTCTGTTAGACATCATCCTCATGTCTTAGCCCCAAATTTCCTATTTAGTTCCTATTTTGCCCAAGAATTATTATATTATATAATTTCTGATTATGTTGTCCATATACGGACCTTGAGTTAGTTTCGATTCAAAGTTTTCCTCTGTGGTTTGAATACACATGGGATAGATATTAGAATGTTGTATTTCTTTTGTCCCCAGATATTTTTTCTGTTCAATCCTTTATTTTAAGGGTTGTGATTGATAGGGCAAATGCTTACGCTCTAGTTCATGGTCAACTTGTTCGATTCTCTAGAAGCTCAGGAAATTTTACAAATATAGTTAAAGGAATGTTGATTAACTCGTAATGGTAGGACAGCAGCGCACTGTCGCCATTTATTTGAATTATGGAGACTATAGATTCACTGCAGCCAGCAGCGCACTGGTGAGACACGACCCCTAGAGTTGAAATTGGTTTAAGAGAATATATGTCATAGAATATTGCTAAAACTACGGCTAGTGGTCCTCTTTGATCGTAGTTACCCTTGTGTCAATGTAAGGTAGAGCATCTGATAGTATAACACATCTGAATCACGGAACCAAGGGTTTACCACCGCCAGGGTATACAGGCGAGGCAAAATTCTCGGTAAAATGACTTCAGACGTGATTACAAGTTTAGGGTACTATAAAGGATAGGACCGTGCCCTGTATGTCCCATAAGACCCAAAGCCAATACCAGTGGAAGTTCTGCAAGTTGGGCAGCAAGTCTCCCAATCTGGTATCCCGTGGTCCTTGTGATCTATTGACGAGATAATTGACTGGCACTAATAGGTTTACCTGGAATGTAGAAAATAGAGGTCCATAACCCATTAGTCGACCAAGTCCTTGTGGATAAGAAGATAGTAGGAAGACTGTATAAGCAAGAACACTGGGTAAGGTTTGATTCTCACAAAACTCGAACTACTTGTGCCTCCTTTCAAAATTTTTGTATACTTGTATTTTGACTATCTTAACCAATACTGCTATTACAACCTAGTTTTGCAAGCTCACTCTGTTCTTGAGCTTGATTCAAGACATATGTTTAGTGGGGACGCCTACTAACATATTGTCTAATCAGAATCAGTGTATTATGGTCTGATCAACCATGATGCATTCGGTTCGCTCTTTATTTAATTACACTACGTGGAATGAGATATAGAGGTATCTAGGATCTCATCCGTGACTGCTCTGACAATCCCTCTTGAAATAATACCTTCGCCTTTGAATCACATAATTGTACTCAGTAACCCCTCTCTTGAACTCCTTATTGGTTTTGTCTTTCACTGATTTGGAAAGACAAAAAGCTCGTAATTGGTAGATAGATACAGAGTATTTTCCATGGCTATGATAGTTGTATACGCAAGTGTAGCTACTATCGGCCAGCTCTGTGACTGGAACCTTGCCTTGAGTTACTCGTCCTCCCTTCGATAATAAACATGCTATCTTGATCTTCTAGTCATTGGAGTCCGAGAATGATTAGGATCTTTTCCTTGATCAAATGTCAACCTAGGGACCATCTCTTCTCAAGAAACCAATTGTCGTGAGTCTCTAACTATCTGCTTGAAGCTTGCTTCAACTAGCAACCCTTAAGCCTTGAACTAACCCTTCCTCGACCGAAGCCCACAGTTAGACATGAGATGAGTGGACAATAAGGTAATCATTTACCGTGACACTCATCCCGAGATTGGTTTCCAACAAATATTACTCTAGTTATGTAAATTTTATTATTAAGACCTAACAAGTGTTGGAACACCACAGTCACTAGCTTAGCTAATACCATAGCTTAAATACCCTGTCATATTATGTTCTACCAGTTGTCAACAGCAATACACGATCACTACAACTCTTGTGACGATAGTCTGGTAGGTTGACACAAATAGAAATTCACGACGCAGTTGTTAGAAATCTTGTGCCTTAGAGTTGGTTACCCCGTCGATAACTCTAGTATACTATAGACGAGTAGATTATCCTATTTTATCGACAGGTGTTATTGTACACACTCGTTCTCCATTTATTGAGAAACGATCCTTGACTTGACTTGTATCTACCGTATTCCGATACGCCGTGCCTTATTCCCTATTAATAAAGAGTCGAGGTACAGTATCCGGACTTTGGGAACCCTCTAACCTCAATATTCCTAAGACCATGTCCTATTTCTAAGGTGGGTAGACTGTAAGCCTCCTAAAATTTTAGGATATACGAAGATCACCAATTGATTAGAACAATTTTTTTTAGAATGATAGTTAGTGCCCTATGGACTCCCACTTTCCATTTAGATCATTTTGTGTCCCCGGCCGTGTCATTAATATTCAGAGCACGAGACCAGCTGTTATCTTCCAACAAACTGCATATGCAAGATCTAGACGAGCCCACCTTCATCTAGGTATACCATGTCCCACTCAAACACGTCCCCTTATACTCTATTTTTATGGTATAACTTTCAGGTAAAAAGGACTAGCTGTAACCCTTACCATAATACCGATAAACTTTCCAACTACAATTAGAGACTCAACCTTGACTCAATTCATTCGACCCAATATATGGTGGTGATCTACTCGAAGCCACTACGCACAGGTCACTATTGTGCCACTCAATTGTGTCTTCTCGTGCTACTTAAACACAAAGTCACTGAAGGTGCAATTTTGGGCTTTAAGGACCTAGCTAAACCATTTGGATAAAAACTTATTCTAGGTTACCTTAACCTAGTAGAAATAGTTTTTGGGATCTTGTCCAGTCAATATAGATTGAAGTTCAAGGTTCATCCAACCAACGATTGATGTACAATTAGGGAACCCATTAAGACCCAGTAAAAATCTATCCATGCATACCACCATACTTGGACTATAACACAGAACTATTTGAAATAGGTCCCTACCCCTATTTTGCTTTCTCCACCTTTTAGAATGTGAAGTCATTCGTAACCTTATTCCATCTACCTGGAAGTCGTGACACGATCTTGTGTTGCATTATATCCCTTGCTCGTGTGTTTAAATAACCACGGAAAAGACCACAATCTTGATTTCTCAAAATTCTGTTCTATTATGGAACCTGTTTAGAATTTCGAGAACAAAATTTTCGTATTGCATGGATTACAAGCTCCTCTAAGAAACGAGGGGTTCTTCGAGTTAATGAATGACTGGACTAGAGTAGCCCAATCTAGCAAATAAGTCAATGGTTCATAAACTTTCTTTCTGTCTGCATTATTAGATACCCTCTACCGCTCATGAAACTTTATAATTGCTCTCGATTATTCTTCCCTACCTACTTGTCCTTCCTATTGCAGAGCGACGTGTGGTCATGCTTATTAGAATTTACCAATATTTTTGGCTACCTGTATAAATTTGTTACTTGTTAAATTTCTGGATTGCTTGATAGATGGGAGAGGATTATAGATACAATAAGCAGTAGATATCTATTGGTAGAAATTTTAGCAAGTAGTTGGATGATTATAAAATTTTAGTGACATAAGATTTAAGGGAGTAGTGTGACCAAAGGTGGATAGAAGTCCTCGGGGTTTCATAGTTACAAATGGCTAGAGGAGGATATAAACTATTTTTTGAAAAAAAAATTAAGGAGATTAAGGTAGCAGCAGATCTTTTTTTGAATTTAAGAAATAGTTGTGAATTAGAATTTCGTGGACGAAATTATTTTTAAGGTGGGTAGATTTGTAATCCCTCTTCCCGGAATTTTGATAATATATTTTATTTATTTATTTGGATTAAATGGTGACTTTTAGAATTTTTATAATAATTATTTAGTTAAATATTACGGTAGATGACTTTAGCCACGGTGGAGGTTGGAGTACACGGTGACTAAAAATTGTGGCACGGATAGTGCCATGGCGTGCTTTGACTAGTGTATTAGCCCTGGTCAGGAAGGCCGAGACATAGTGATGTCCTAACTAAGAAAATCAGGCCAAATTGAGACTTAACCTCTATAGTTGTTTTAATTATATATTAATTTATTTATTGACGTATAGAAGACCGGGTTGTACCAAACCCGTCCAGACAGAACCCAAACTAAGCACAAGCCTATGCAGTGATGTGGGGCATCCAAGATGTCCATGTAAGCATATTTTAAGCATATGCATTATTTTATATTTATTGTAGGATATACAAATGTTTCCTACTAATAAGTTGTGGTGCGTATAATATAAAGTATTAGTACTATTAAGGTGGCACTTCTGGGATACTTGTATTGACTTGTGTCGACCAATCGGAGCAGGAGTATAGGAGGTTCATCCAAGTCTATACCCATTAACGGTCCATCTTATTTTGTTATTACTAGTATGACTATTATTATTTTATTATCAATATTATTGAGGTTATCCTTAAATAATACTATTTATTATTATTGATTATTTGTGTGTATTTTATATATATATATATATATATATATATATATATATATATATATATATATATATATATATATATATATATATATATATATATATTCAATATATATATATATATATATATATATATATATATATATATATATATATATATATATTATATATATATATATATATATATATATATATATATATATATATATATAAATATATATATATATATTGAATATATATATATATATATATATATATATATATATATTTTTTATATATAGATATATATATATATATATATATATATATATATATATATATATATATATATAAATATATATATATATATATATATATATATATATATATATATATATATATATATATATTTATATTTATATTTATATTTATATTTATATTTATATATATATAATACACACAAATAATCAATAATAATAAATAGTATTATTTAAGGACACATATATATATTGAATATATATATGTGTCCATGCGTAAGTAGATATAAATATATTATATAGAGAGGTATATGTGCATATATGTAAATACGTATAAGTGTATACGTGTATGTATATGTAAATATACATATATACATATATGTGTGTGTGTATAAATATATATACGAATATGTGAATGTATACGTAAATATATAAATATATAGATGTGTGCGTATGTATATGCGTATAAATGTATATAGATATTTATATATATTAATAAATAATTATATATATATGTAGATATACCTATAAATATATATATATATATATATATATATATATATATATATATATATATATATAAAATATATATATAAAATATATATATATATATATATATATATATATATATATATATATATATATATATATATATAATTTGCTTGCCGGGCGCTTGTAGCTCAAGTGGCTAGGCGCACCGGCACTTGGGGCATCGGACGGAGTTCGAGCCCCCACGGGGGTGGCTTGGTGGTTCGCCCACGGCCCCCGGGCCAGGCGGTGGCTGGGTGTCTTTGACACGGCCGCTTGGTTTTTTATATATTTATATATATATATATATATATATATATATATATATATATATATATATATATATATATATATATATATATATATATATATATATATATATGTAATTTGCTAATAGAAATAGTAAAAAGAATTAGTAAAAGAAAAAGAGAATGAAAACAAAACTAATAAATCCCAACCCGGCCTGCCAGACCGAGCGGGCACCCTTCGAACTTCCCCAAACCCGAGCAGTACGCGAACATATATACTTCGAACCCTCCCTATTGTAAAGCCGCGTATACATATATATGGATATTGAGAAAGGGATCGAGGGAATCTCGACAAACCCTAAACGCCGACGTCCCTTGAGCCTGGGCGCACCCCCACGCACGCGCGCGCCGCCCTGGGCCGTTGCCGCCGGCCGACCAGGCGCTGGAAATAGTCGCGCACAGCACGCGTGTAACAGCAGCAGTAGCATCGGACGCACGATTTCGTCGCAAGAAATCTCCGCGCACAGTCGACCTTTCGCCGAGCCGTTTTCTCGGGTATGTCCCCAACCTATATAAGTTTACTTCCCTTCAAGTAGATCGAGTTTATATGCGTTATATTGGCCGAAAATTTGACGCAAACTTTGTCCAAAAACTGTTCTCGAACAGTTCCTAGAACAGTCCCGATACCCTGTTTGGAAGCCAATTTTTGGGTAGCAGATCATCGAAACATAAATTCTATTTAAACAGATCTATTGACAACATATACTAGATTAAGATGCATCTTGTAGAACTATTTTTCATCAATCATACAAGAAGTTATGCGATGTCTAAAATCATGAAAAACCTGTTTTAAAATATTAGAAATAATTGAAAACTCATCCACACGACGTGCGTCCCGCCATTCCGGGCGACGTGGTCGCGAACCGAAAGCATCGAAAGCTGCGTATCGACTTCATGGTCGTGTGGGCTTTGGCAAAATTCAAATTGGTCGCGTGTGCGCGACGAATTTGATACGTATCCGTCGAAATTCACCGTATCGGCCCCTGTGCAAATTTCTCAATTACTTTGTGCACGCTCATCAGATCGAGACAAAACTTACACCAACAGGACCGTATCGTTTTTCTGGTCCTGCATGCCAAGTTTGGTCCAATTTTGAGACAGTTGAATCGTACGTTATTTTGCGGGCCCCACGATCCCACTCAACGGGCGATTTTGTGCACGGCCCGCCGAAATCTAACTCTGGACATACGGTTGGGTTCGTATCAGAAAACTGGATCCGTAGACATGTAGTTTGATAACTTTAGAGATCGTTGACTCTGGCACACTTTTCGGTGCAAAGCGGGTCCAACGGTGGACACCGTTTTGGCCCTAAATTACCGTTTTGCCCTTGTGTCCAGAATTGGACTTAAGGACAGGAAATCCTAGCTAATTTGACTATTCTGAGAATAAGGGTAATGTTTATTTCAATTTTTGGGGACTGTTGTACGGGTTTTGACTATTGTGGCACATTGAGTAGTTCAGACTGTCGGTTTCACCAGCAGAGGACCGCAGGCAAGTACAGTTTATTGTCTGCATTTCGATATTGATTTTTACTATATTTCATTGATTGGCCATTGGTTATGTGATTATTTTCTATTATAAATTATTGAGTCGGGAATGAGAAGTACCAAGGATGTGTGATCTGACCTTAGACAGTGTAGACAGTGATTTATTATTGCAAAGTAGACAGTGTAGACAGTGATTTATTATTACAAAGTAGACAGTATAGACAGTGATTTATTTATTACAAAGTAGACAGTGTAGACCGTGATTATTATTGCATTTAAACTGTGTAGTTCGTGATTATTATTTTGTAGACAGTATTTCTTTATTGCAATATTAACTGTAGACCGTGTAACTTTAGACAGTGTAGACATTGTAACTTTAGACAGTGTAGACAGTGTAACTTAGACAGTGTAGACAGTGTCGCATAATTGTCCCAAGACCGATCACATATCAAAGGTACTTCTAACAGTTGGGGAAAGTATTTTGTGTCTATTTATTGCTATTGGTTTTTCGTATTTACGGTTTATTTTCAAAAACTCATGATTGATGTCTAACCTTTGTTTTATAGTTATTTTCTTTATTCGAAATTGCATTCAGTGAATTGTGCTCGTTCCATTCCTGACTGGAAACCAACATTTTTCAGGTTAACCGTGGATTCACTTAGCTTGGGGTATGACGGGAATACTTACAGACAAAAGCCTAGAGACTAACTAGATAATTGACTTGTAGTCATTTATTTATTTGTACAAGTTTATATTTTTCTAGAAATGTAAAACTTGTGATCATGGTAAGTTAAATTAATTGCGTGAATGAGCATTATTTGTGATTTTAATCTTCATGGCCGTGACAGCGTTCTACCGCCGACACTGCGGTGTAGGCTGGCTTGGACACGTCTCGTATCCGTTGAAAAAAATGGGTGCAGTTCATGACAGACGTATACTAGTTCATGCGAAAGCCTCTAGCGGATGCTATGCTTTATTCCTACCCACTTATACGTTCCAGTATAGTTTTTGACTTGTATTACACCTAGATGGTTAGGTTCCATTGTGTTGGAGCATGGGAGTTTTCCCTTGTCATGTTTCATTTACAGTTTATTATGGTATTATTTTTATGTATCTTGTTACGTCCCTCTGAGGACCTGGTGATCTCTCTAGGTGTGTGCTTTCATAATTTTCTGCAGGTGTTCTAGCCAAAGCCGTGATCTTCTCCATTTCTCGAAGATGATTGCTCTTGGTTCGTTTTGTCTTTTTGTCGATCGCTTTCGTATACATTTTTTTCATTAAGATAGTTGGTAGTGGACTTTGTCTCCACCCAACGATTGTATCATATATATTCAAGTTAATTTTTATATTATTATTCTTTTCATTGTGGATAAGATTTAGTTTGTCTTGAATTACTGTATTTTACAGCTTATGTATACATACAAGGCCCCTGTACTTCTTATGTATATAGCTGGCATGTCTACGTACTTGGTCCTACGTATTTTGGGACTGGGGCGTTACACTTACTCTCTCTAGGCAACTTTTTGATCAATTCAAGGCCTATAAAGCTTCTAAACTCAATCCTTGAGTGTCATAAAGCAGGAACGGTCAGAGAATTGATTCTATTCTACTATTGAATCTCCTTTAGTCATTGGAAAACTTTTGAATTGTTGAGCTATCCCTTTGAAATTCCCATGGACAAAGTTGAGAAAATATTCAGTAACCTAATATGGCTTCGCACATATGCGTTGCAGCCATTTATCTGATTTATGGAAACTACGAGTTTACTGCAGCCAGTTGCGCATTGGCGAGGCATAGACTCTAAGTTAAAGTAATTTCAGGTGTTCATAGGTTTTCGAATATTATTGAGACTATGCCCTAAATGTATCAGATTTTCCCCTACGTTGCTCAGCTATAAAATAGATAAAGTTGATAGACTACTCGGACACCTATTATTATTCAAGTTATGGAGCCAAAAATTTACTGTAGTCAGGTGCACTCTGGCGAGGCATGAATTAGAGGCAAAATGACTTCGGATATGTATGGTTCCGGATACTATTGAGACTATATCCCTGTTATAAATATATCATGTTTTGTCTCTTATCACTATTGATAACTTTACAAGAATTGTCTTGATTCGTTTAAATTTTGGATTATTTGGAATCTTAGCGACTAGTTTAAATTTTTAGAAATTATTTCTATAGGATTCATATGGGAATTCCACTTAATTTTCTAGGACTGTTTTCCAACATTTTAGTACCATCAAATTATTCTGACTTTTGCCGATTAGAGGATTTGTATTTCTACCGGTTGTCTCTATTTTCATAAATCTCTTATCACAAGCTTGAAGGAATAGATTTACTATAAAATTCTACTTGATCTTCCTAGAACTTATTAGGACCATATCGATCTCTATTAGCTCAATCTCTTTCTTTGTTCAACTTTAGTGCGTTGCATATATTTTGTTACATATTTTGGAAGCTATAGATAGTTATGGATAGCTTTATATATTAAATAGTTGATATACATCTTATGGATGACTATATGTATATAGTGTATAGCTATATGCGGAAGAAACATAGGTTGTTACCTATCTCATTTTAAGGGCATCTTTGGGATCAATATTAGTTAGCTAAAGGGTAGAAAGGTAGAAGAATAACTTGGATAAGCTAGTCTTTAGAGAGTGGTATATTTTAACTTGTGGCTTATTGGGTTAGAACTATTAGTAGTGCTCACTAGCGCTTAAACCTCATTCAAACAAATGAAGATATTTGACGACTTTGAATTTTATAATTAAAGAAGAGTATGGAAGATAGAGAAAGACGTAGGTAGAGTTAGCGAGGAAAGTCTAAGATTTAGTAAGATTCTCCCATGGAGGAAGTGAATTTGGATAATATATAAACATGAGAATATGAGTATTAAGTAAAGGAATACTTGACGGAAATTAACTTTTATGATTAGATGACTACTGTACCCAGAAGGGACGAATATAACCATGGAAAAAAATATCACAAGAAATGGAATGATAGGTTCTAGAGAAGGAATAAGCAGTGAGAAATTGGGATAAGACTATTGGCATGCAACTTTGGAAAGAAGCAATTGTGTTTGCAATTTCTACCACATTGGAGACTCATATTAGTTATGATAAAAATAATTGAGATTTTGTGATATTTTTGCTATTGTGTTTGGATGAGAACGATTGACATGTGCATGATTAAAGATTAAAATTTGATCAGTGATTATAATTTGGTCAATTGATTTCAAGAATTGAAAATTCTCGATTATAGATCATGGATCAACTTTCTAAGGATTTACTATAACAAGTGAAGATTGTGACTTTGATGTAGTCAGTTTTGGAAGAATGACTAACAAAAAAGAAAAAAAAAATTGATGTCTGTAAAATGATTTGATCAAGAGAAATACTTGAAATTTGAAATACATTTGGCATATGCGTTATATACAACGACGGATGAAAGTTTGATTTAGATGATTTATGATTCCAAATAGGTTTAGTTTTAATACCTTGGCAGCTGCCTTAGTTTTCTGTAGATCCTGAGAGTTCAACTAGTTTAGCAAGTTAGAAATTGGATTTTTGCATGGGGTATTAATAAGATTGTTATTTTGTAAGTTATTTTTCCAGCATATCCTATCCTTGATCCTTAAAATAGTGATACGATATTTTTTTATCCCCTTTGATTTACACTCAGTCCTCAATGGAACTATCTTATCTGATTATATTCTAATCATATATATATATTATTCTAATCATCCTCACTATCATCCCATTATACAACTTGATGAGTTCTCCTTAGTCATAAACCCTTATATCCCATTCCAATTTGATCTAAAATTTTTAGTCCCTTAACTCAGAAGATTTCATCATTTTTGCATTCTCAATAAACTGTTGACGTTCGTTTCTTTCTTGTCTTTTCTGTTTTACGAGACCTCTTTTTTTTTCTTTCGATCATAATTGTACCTAGATTTTTTTTCTCTCGTGCCTAAAATGATTTTGATCACAACAATATTCCAAACCTATCTCAGATCATATCTAGATAATTCTAATCGTGCCGATATTTTATCATTGTACCTAGTGATCATGCCTAGAATCCGATCGTGCCTGATGATTTAAATTCCATTTTTGATCAAGGTTAAGTGATTCTGATCGTACCCCTAACCCTGCCTTTAATTTCGAGAACGAAATTCTCTAAGGAGGGAAGGTTGTGAAACCTGAAATCTTGGAATTAGTAATTGTTGGATTTTATTTGTCTGTAGCGTAATATTAGTCTTAGTTTTATTATTATTACTATTATTATTATTATTATTATTATATTTATATTAGTCGGATCAGGAAAATATATTTTTAAAATTAATTATTGGATTTTGTTTGTGGCCTGTCCCCGATCCCGTGCCCGGAGTCCGACCCCGAGTCCGGACACCAGACCCCGTCTTCCGAACCTACCCTTGGATTTTTCATTAAAACCTGTAGTTAAATCTATTTATATTTATATGTATTCATATAGTGGTTTAAGTTTTTAATAAAATAAAAAAAAACTAATTTTCCCCTCCACGACCTGATCTGGTCTCCCACGACCAGATCCGCTCCCCTTATTTCTCCTCAACTACTTCTCCTCCTCTCCACATCTTTTTCTTCTACTCTTTCTATATTAACCCACTCCCAGCTCCCTCTCTCCCCCTCATTCTCATTTCCCTCAATCTCATTCTCCTCCCCATCTCACTTCTTCCCCTTTCCCCCAAGCTCCGACCAACTCCTCGACGCCACTTTCCGGCCGCGCCCAGCCCATCCTCGACCCCAGCACCCCCGCTTCCGCCTCCGTCGAGCTCCACCCGCGCCCTGCCGTCCGCGATATCCCGCCCGGCCAGGTCCAGCCGGTGCCGCCGCCCGCTGTTTTCGAGGCCAGCACCTCCCGTCGACTTCCCTAGGCCAACCCGCGCCCCACGCCTCCCGGCACCCTGTCTTCCGCCGGCCCATTCCCGTCCGGCCAGCGCTGTCCCGCCGGCCAGATCCGCCCCCGGCGACCCCCGATTCCCCGTGTCGCTGGCCAGCGCCTTTCCGACGTGACCCCGAGCCCTGTCGGCTCCGCCCCAGCACTGCCCCGAGTTCTGCAGCGCTTTTCCGAGCCATTTCCCGCAGTCCGCAGATTTCTTTCTTCTAATATTTTCATCAGAGAGCTCTAGCCGATCAATTGAGGTATAACTTCGTGTCCTCGTGTCCCTTCCGTAGATAGTCTGTGATGACGCAGTCCCGATCCCGTTTCGGGATTCGGTATTTTGATATATTGTTGCTTTGGGTGATACGTAGAGTATCGGTTACGTCGCGGCATTTTATTCTATGTTTGGATATATTGTGTTGTGGTTCACTTTTGGGTTGGATATTCATTTTTGGGTTGGTGATCCCTGATTTGGGATATTTAATTGTGTTGTGGTTGGCATCCTCCCATGATTGGGTTGTCCCAATTACAGAGGAGATGCTGCCCAAATTTTCAGAAAATATTTTAAAAAGGGATTTCATTATAAAAATTAGCAATTTGGATAAAACCTATTTTCTAAAGAAAACCGGTCTTTGCAAAACGATTTATAGATTGGATTTTGCTGGTTTTTGGATTTTATGGATTTTGTATCACCAGTTAGGCGACGACCATGTCGGTCGAATGAGCCTCGGCGAAACACAAACGATACAGGGTCACCTATACGTTGAGGCGTAAGCCGCAACATGAGATTGCACGACCAAGTCTGAGACTCTTTAGTTTTTATTTTACTATAATTTATTTTAGAATTGGTACTGCTTTTAGTATTTATGGTGCAGGGCCTCGGCCTACTGTTTGGACCGTTCGCGGCACTCAGAGCTCGCCTTAGGATTAATTAATTTATGTAAATAATTTGTAAAGGGCATAAGCCCAGTTTTTCCTTTATTTCTCTGTGACCCTGTATTGTGTAGCGTAGCTTTTTCTTATTTTTAGGAATATTGATTTCGCCGTTAAACGCGTAGAATATAAAATGGATATATATTTTATAAAGAAAATTAATAAGTTTTCTCATAATAAATAATCTAGTAATTTAGCAATTCACAGGTTTTCTCATTTTAAAGAAAAGTCTAGTTTTATATATATATATATATATATATATATATATATATATATATATATATATATATATATATATATATATATATATATATATATATATTCAAAATATAAGTTTTGCCAAATTAACCGGTAATTTTTATTTTTCCCAAATTAATTAGTAACCGACTTATTCAATTAAAATGATAACGAACGTGGATTACGACGTTAGACAATTTCCGGTAGATTAATTAATAACTTAAAATCTGACTAGGGTCTGCTTCTAGAGATTGTAACTAGCACACCTAGAATGGTTTCATTATGGTTCTAAGTCAAGGTTCTCAACTGTAGGATCTCGGAGACATACTTGACTTCCTCCTCGGTACCGACATTCCCGATCCAGTCAATTAACAGAGGCAAGTTACGGATTTGTTTTCTTGAATTTTATTTAGTAATTGTCAAGTTGCACGTTAAACCACATTGCTACACGGAACCCTCTCCTAGGGTTCAGATATTGATTGATATTGATTGTGGGGATATTGGGGGAATAGTGTAACGTTTATGGCCAATACCCCTCATATTGCATGATTGTGCGAGCTTACCCCTCTTACACACGGGGATAAGCCGTATCGCGTCGCTAGGATGCTATTGTACAACCCAAGCCGGTCATAGACGTTTACACATTCAAATCACATTGTTTTAAATTGTTAAATTGCTGGAAAATATTATTTCAACTGTTTAGCCTGCACTTTTCCATTATTATTTAAAATGTGAGATACATATTCGTACTTGCTCCCTCTTGACTGGAGACCCACATTTTTAGGTGACATTGAGGATGCTGAGCTATTGTACAATAGCTACTATGACCCGGTATTGTATCCTGTGGTGTTGCCAGAGTCCCCCTTGGAGGACGCAGAACCTGGGGCCGATGAGCCAACCGCCTAGCTAGTTGTTTTCCAGTTTTCTAGCTTTATTGTTTCAGAGTTTTGTTAATTTGAATTCAGTACTTTATTTCAGTTCTTCCATTTCCAGTTGTACTTTTCAATTGTTGAATAAAAAGTTTTAAAATTTTCGTATATTCAAGTTGTGACAAATGTATAGATGTTGTTGTGAGTACCTGCATATAGAACAGCTTACTGCCGTCGTCTCACAACGGTGCAGGCTGGACATGATCCGATTCGACCCAATAATTTGGGATCGGGTCGTGACAATAATGAAACAAATTTGACTCAATTTGGAGAAAATTTGGGTGTAGGAGCAATTTGGGGAAAAAGCTCCTAAACTAGGGCTTGAAATGAAAATGGAAAGAGGAAGAAAATAAAGTGGGGCTTTAATAGGAAGGTGGGCTGCCATATGGGAGCTTTAAATGGATTTGGGAAATGTCCAAGTTGCCCTCATCATGTCTTCCTTTGGTTAACTAGGAGTATGCAAAGGTTTGGGGTCAAATGGGTCAAGTTTCTAATCTCTAAATGACTAAACTTGTCATGTGGGTTTAGTCTAAATGCACTAGCCTAACGAGATGAGTTTGTGGGCCATGCCTATCTAACCTTTGGATTCCGACTAGAGTCTAAACTACCCGGGCCACTAACACAAGTCAAAACTAGACGAAACTCCAACCCGACTAAACTAATCCCCAAAATACAATAATAACAAATAAATAATTATTCACAAAATATCAGAATATAAAAAATGACAAAATTACCCTCATTTTGAAAACATACAGTTACATTACGAAAGATTTAAATTCCACTTGATAAATCTTACATTAATTTAAATCTATTTAAAACTATTCAATAAAATCTAATCCAAATTTAAAACTAGATAAATCTCAACTTTAATTTAAAACTACTTAAAATCTAATTCAATAAAATCTACTCCCAATTTAGATTACAACAAATAAATTTAGAATAAATTTTTATAAATTAAAAATAATTTCAATTAATTTAAAATATTTGAAAAATAATTCCAACTAATTTCTTCTAAAACCAAAGTTTTACAAAATATACATGAATTTATTTTCATGTACATCACACGTAAATAATACAAATTATTTAAATAAATATTACTTTCGAAATTAGTACCTATACTTATAAATCAAAATAAAAAAAAATTTCCACAATAATAAAAATAATAATAAGTTTGGCAAATTCGGGACGACATATTTATACTCGAACACATATTGAAAATTTACCTTGTATTATATCGAAACAAAATAGCTTTTTCTATATTTATGAAAAATCTAATAATAAAACTTTTGTATAAAAATAATTAAATACTTCATATATATGTATTCGTACTCGTCATACAAATACCAAAATAAAATTAAAAAATATATTATGAAATTTTGGGGCTTACAAGCTACCCAACTTATAAGAATTTCGTCCTCCAAATTAAAACTAAAGCACGATTGGAGAAATAAGAAAATGTAAAGCGGTAGTAAAGTCAAGTATGAGAAATTGTACTTGAAATAAAAAGGATGAGATGAAATATAAATCTGGATGATTTCTAAGGCTTGGGTGGGTCCGATATGGTGGAGGCACTATGGCACGAAAAAAAAGTTCAAGCGTATGATGTTTATATATATATATAGAGTCACGGGTGAGTAGGAATACAAAAGGGAATAAAGTAGATAGATTAATGCGATACGCGAATCTTTATGCTTGCTGGGCTTGATGGTACCAAAAAGGGTGTCCCTCTGTTCTAGAACCTTCATATGTATGACCTCCTTCATTCGTACTCATTATATCCTTGTATTTAACATTCATTATTTAAATATAAATCCAATCTCAAACTGTATTTTAAATCCAATTCCAATATATTTTAATAGTCTTCTTATATTCTAAAATAAATAAAAGCTGACTCTAAATCTCATCTATTGTAATCTTCTCAAATAATCAAATCCATATCCAACCCAATCTCAAATAACCAAAAAGAAATTATATCAATCCTTATCAACCTTCTTCAAAATTTAAATAAACAAACAAAATATATAATCAATTTATCACAGTCTTCCCCAAAATAACTACAAAAAAATAAATCCAAATCAAATTATGGTCTTTCTAAAATTTAGATATACAATATTTATTCAAATCATATCTCATGAATCTACCTTAATCAATACAACATTTAATCGTATCCTCAAGATTATCTTATCTTCATATTAAATCAATATCTTCAAAGATAAAAAGCCAAAATAAATAAAATCTCTATTTAACTCAAATAACCTATGATCATTTTTTTTCTTTCAAAAATCACCCTCGATCTCTTTCTCGATTATCCACCTCATGTAAATAAAACTCCTACTAATAATCGAAATTTTGACAATACAACTACTACCCAACTTGAAATATACTAATCTTTCACACATGACTATAATTAACTAGTGTCAATCATCCCGCGGAATACTATAATCTCTCTAATACATCCTTGATATTCAAAATAACTTTTCCAAGAAACTAACTAACCTGTGGGACGTATACTAATGTTACTCATCCTTTTTAGCCTCAATCAAACACGAGAAAATAAGATTCACCTTAGGACAAGATTAAGCAAGATGCAAGTCAAGCAGTCAAAAGGAAGTTCGAAAGAAAAATCAAGAAAAGAAATCAAGCACATGGATGCGATCCTAGACTCTAATCTTGTCACTCCCCGTTCCCGGAATACATATTTTTATACATGTACAATTCATGTATACTTATTTAGTATTTATCATGTATTATTCTGTATTTAAATTCCCATAATTTCATGTTAATTATCTGTACTTTAATTTTCATGTTAATTAATTTTCCTGCAATTTTAATTGTCTGCATTTTATTTCCTGCAATCTATTTCTGTATTTAATTTCCCGCTTTTAATCCTCTGCTTGCTTTTGGGTTGGCCTTGGCCGAACCCCTACGAACCCGGCCCATTAGCTCCCACCTACCACCCCCTTTGCTATTTAAAGCTCCCCTCTCCATTCTCTCTCCTCATAACTTCATTCTCACCATTACTTCTCCTTCTTCCTCCCATTACTCTCCACCACCTTCCAGCAGCAGGAGAAGGCAAGTTCAAACTTGCTTCTCAATCATCCATTTTTATGGTTCATTTGCCTTCTTCTTGTGATTCCAAGAGAGATTAGTTCTTAGCATTTTTGATTTCTATTGCTTGTTTTCTCTAGATCTAAGTTGTAGTATTTCGGCTGCTCATGGGTTTTAAATCCACCAACTTAGCGTGTTTTTGGATCAGAGAGTTCATGTGGTAGAACTGCTCATTAGTCACGCACACGTCTCTACGTGTTTGCGTATATTTCTCAGTCACGCTCGCGTTTACGTGCGTGTATTTTTCAGTCACGCTCGCATTTGCGTGCGTGTATTTCTCAGTCACGCTCGCGTTTGCGTGCGTGTATTTTCAGTCACGCACACGTCTCTGCGTGTCTGCGTGTATTTTCAGTCACTCACACGTCTCTGCGTGTCTGCGTGTATTTTCAGTCACGCACACGTCTCTGCGTGTCTGCGTGTATTTTCAGTCACGCACACGTCTCTGTGTGTCTGCGTGTATTTTCAGTCACGCTCACGTTCTCATGAGCGTGCGTGTATTTTCAGTCACTCTCACGTTCTCATGAGCGTGCGTGTATTTTCAGTCACGCTCACGTTCTCATGAGCGTGCGTGTATTTTCAGTCACGCACACACCCATGAGTGCGTAGATTTTTAGTCACGCACACGCCCACGAGTGCGTGCGTAAATTTCTTATCATTTTCCACACTCACACTGTGCATGCCAACAGGAACCATTTTCATGCTCACTTTGACTAGACCTGTTGGCGTGACTTTTGGCCTTAGCTTAGACTTGCTGGCGTGACTTTTAACCAGGGTGTTTCTATTTGCTTTATAACTTATTCATTTAATGATGGCATGATAATTCTTCTATTATATCCTTACGCCTTTTGGCGTGAACTTGATAAAATCATGACATGTTAATATTGTAAATATGGATTGTTGTGTAGAATGTGTCATGTGTCTTGATTAATCCATGGATACCCAGATTGACTGGAACTTAACCCTGAGGAGTTACAGACTTGACCTCGAGAGTTATAGACTCGACCCTATTTAATGCTAATTGACTTTCATGCCTTGTCACCATTTATAACGATGGTTATCTTGACTAAATTGATCATGCGTTCCTAGTTGGAACTAAGAGACTGGCTAGTCGTCTTATTAAAACGAATGAATGAGACATGTTCATGTCATGAACTATTGTAATCGACTGGCTGATCTCGAATATTGACATACATACACATGCAGGCTTCAATCTATTTATTTATTTATGTATTTATTTATTTCTACAAAAGTAGCATGTGTACTTATGGTCAAGGCATGATTACCGTGGTTAGATTTGATTGTTGTATTACGCTATGTAAAACCTGCAACCTAACCGCACTGGTATAGTTGTAGGGTTGTGCATATCGTACCCCGTACGAAAGTACTCATTGAATGACCATGATCCACGGCATGAAACTTCACTCAACGTAGAGACTATTAAGTTAAATAAAATAATGATTGCATGGAGAGAATGGATTTCGAGTCCTTACATGGCAGCCCCCTTGGAACGAGTAGTACCCGACGGGCCGGCTGGTTCCCACAGATACTGTAAATCTGCCACACGGGCAGGGAACAGTATCTGCTTTTATTATTATTGTATATTGTATATTGACGGGCGTCCTGCTAGGACTCGTCTAATTCATGCATGGCACACATGATTGACTGGATAGACTAGCCTTGCTCGTACATAGTAAGAACTGAGGAATCTTTATTGCATTATTCCAGGATAACTTGGGACTCACAATAGTAAGTCATAGAATTTGATTGGCCGATCAAGATGATTTGTTTGTGTACTGTACTACTCTGTTACCTAACTGGGATAATCAGAATGTCAGGACATGACGGGCCAACTTCTGTCCTTGTTTGGTTGGGAGGTTGGTTCGAAGTGTCGTGATGTGATGTGAATCCTAGTAGCAAGCAGAGATCTATTATTATATTCTTTTACTTACTGGTTTATGTCCTTCATATCGTCCTTCCTTGTGGTACTTGCTATTAGAGGTCTAACCTCTCTGGTTTTGCATGGCCAGATTTAGAGCCGGTCCCCGAGGATCCAGCTTACTTCTACCTCCAAGATGGTCAACACTAGGGGAATGATTGCAGGAGGACTCGAGTGGGTTCCTTACTTCACCACTCGTTTTTGTTATTTACCTTTATACTTAGCCGTTTGGCACCGACATGTTAGTCGGATTGTCTTGTACTTACTTTTACATAATTGTAATTAAGTCAGACTGCAGCTGATAACAATTGTGTATACTTGCTATATCATCTGGCTATATTTTGAAAAGCCAGATCTCAAGAACATTTTGACTGAGCGTTTGGGACGCCTTACTGCTTTATCTTACATGTTCTCTATTACTGTTTCTTGCTTGAATGATTGAGACAATAGATGTGAAATGACCATAGTAAGACCCTTATGTAGTATGCACCCCCTTGTCTGGTTAGACAGCATTGATCGTATTATACGGTATTCATCTACCCGTAATACGTAGCTGGCTGAGTCATTCCCCCGCTCTCCAGTATTCTGGTTCTGGGGCGTGACAAATCTTATATGTAGGCCCGCTCCATACAGTAACATAACCGAAACGGCTAACTCGACCTGCATGACTATAATTAACTAGTGTCAATCATCCCGCGGAATACTATAATCTCTCTAATACATCCTTGATATTCAAAATAACTTTTCCAAGAAACTAACTAACCTGTGGGACGTATACTAATGTTACTCATCCTTTCTAGCCTCAATCAAACACGAGAAAATAAGATTCACCTTACGACAAGATTAAGCAAGATGCAAGTCAAGCAGTCAAAAGGAAGTTCGAAAGAAAAATCAAGAAAAGAAATCAAGCACATATATGAGATCCTAGACTCTAATCTTATATGTAGGCCCGCTCCATACAGTAACGTAACCGAAACGGCTAACTCGACCTGCATGGGCTACTATAAAAACATGAAATGTTCCAGTCCTAAAACACGTAGAACTAGGTACATAAATATGCCAGCCGTATAACAAATATACATAAGCTGTAAAATGTGGTATATAGAGATGGTCATGATTTACTAATCTCATCCACAAATTAAAAAATAAAGATATTATGAAATCAAATAGGAATTGTCATTGTACAAGTTGTTAAATGGAGACAAATTCACTACCAACATGAAACTAGAAAGAAGGAAATAACAAAATAGAGTTTATAAGCAGCGAAGGATGATCCAAGAGTATGTCCTCTACTAAAGGAAGGAGAAGATCATGATCTTGGCTGGAACTCCTGTAAAAGTTAAGAAAATACACACCTGGAGAGATCACCAGGTTCTCAGAGGGACGTAATAAGATACGAAAAAATATGTCGAATGTAACAGTATAAAATATACAGAGAAAATAAGAAATAGTCGTAAAAGAATCAACTAAGACACAAGAAAACTAAGACACAAGGATCCTATGACACTGGCATGCCATACTAGTCGTAGCTAACAGGTCAATATGACTGTAGCCAAGGCAAGTACTTACAATCTATAGTATCTCAATTATAGTCAAGATAAGCACTCCCAATCGAGATTGTAGCTATTCCTAATATCAAGGTTAAGTAATCATATAGATCATAGTCAAGATAAACACTCACAATCTATAGAATATTACAAGTCAAGTCATATTCAAGTCAAATCATGTCAAGTCAAGGGAATAGTGGTGTAGGATTAGACAACTCTATCATGAGACACATATGAACACGAAAGCAATACAACGATAATAAAATATAACAGAAAATAGATAAATGCATGTAAGCTAGAAACAAGTTAAATTAAACTAGAAACATGATAAAGCAACACAAAGATAACAATATATGAAAAAGAAACAACATGAAAGTAGAGAACATGTATATATACTATACTCTACAAGCTAGCAAGGTATACTTGCCTGGTAGTGGGCCTGGTGTGGTGCGATAATCATGATGGCACAGAATTGACTTCGGCATTAAAACTTCACAAGATAGCCTTCTATGATGGCACTGACTATTCCATTGACTCAAGAATAGTAAAATTAGCTAGGATCGACATAAGCAAGTCAAGTTTTGCAAGAGGATATAAAATACGATAAGCCATGGTCAATAATCAAAGGGAATAGAAACTTATACTATTTAGAAAATTATTTATAATACTTGAAAACTACATTTTATTACCCCTAAATATTTTTAGATAATTACATATTTGAAAATAAGTCTTTATTTGGAAACTACCTTTTTATTCGATAAAACAATTTTAGAAAAATATTTTCAAAATCTAGGAATATAATTTTTAGAGAAAAATATAATTTAATTAGGTAAAAAATATTATAATAATATTTTTAGGTCAAAAGCTTATTTTAAATACCACGAAATAATAAATATACATTAGCCCAAAATAAAATTTAAACTTTTAAAATTAATTTTTGAAATAATTTGCATGGTATTAATCATCATTTCAGCTTTCTGACCAAAATAAAATTTAAACTTTTAAAATTAATTTTTGAAATAATTTGCATGCTATTAATCATCATTTCAGCTTTCTGACCAAAATTTTAGCTTTCTGAAACATCAAACGATTGCAAAACTGAGTTCGGGATCTTCCAAAATCTCGAAAACATTATGATGTGTCGATTTTCGGATAACTGGCTCTCAAATACTTTTATAGATTTTTTTGCGAATATGCTAAAATATGTTATAGATTATGGAAGCTAACCTCAATATGGTTCAAACAAAAAAATTGGAGGTAAAACAAAGTCCAAAGTTGGGAGTTATGGCTCTTCAAAGTTGCTACAAGTGAGGCTAATTTTTATGACGAATTTTGGGTATTTTGGATAAAAAAAGGAGGAATTGTGATAGTGAAAAGACACATGGGGTCAGACCCAAGGCCAACGCAGGCTGACACGAAGATGGTGGATACCAACACGGTGAACACACAATGGTGGTGGAAAATTTTTTGGAAAAAAATTTGTGGAGAAAAATAATGGAAAAACTACCCTATAAATAGGGTGGAGAAATCCTAATTAGATAAAGATTAGGAACGATTTAAATTCCACTTGATAAATCTCACAATAATTTAAATCTATTTCAATAAAATCTAATCCAAATTTAAAACTAGATAAATCTCATCTTTAATTTAAAACTATTTAAAATCTAATCCAATAAAATCTACTCCCAATTTAGACTACAACAAATAAATTAATTTTTTTATAAATTAAAAAATAGTTTCAATTAATTTAAAATACTTTAAAATAATCTGTCACGACCCGATCCCAAGATATAGGGTCCAGTCGGATCAAGCCAGCTTGCACCATTGTGAGACGGCGGCAGTAAGCTTTATCAATCAGTAGCAACGTAGGAACAATATTCTAAATATGGAATAAAAAATTTATTTAAACATTTGAAATTCAAGCCAAGGGTCTAACTGGAATAAACACAAAACAGGAAATCTTCAGCTATTACGACTGGTTCATTTATTACAACTTTTAAGAAGGAAATAAACTAAATAGAAAGGTGCAATATAGAACTCCTGGGTCTCCTGTCCGGGTCCGGCTAACTCCTTAAAACCCAATCGGGTCCGTAGTAAGAACTATAGGCCAGCTTCTCGTCGTCACAATCACCTAAAATATTGATCTCCAGTCAGAAGGGGAACAAGAACATACATATCCATTCCAGCATCTTAATGAATAATTAAAAGAGACAAGAAGCATTTTTTATAGCATAATTTATTTTCTAATAATAAAGAAATAGTGATGTAATAAATCTCTAGAAATAAAATGATGCAATCTATATCTAGCAATAGTGTGTGAGCGCGTAACATCCTGTGGCCGGCTAGGGATGGAGGAAGTATGTGTTCTAGTGACCATAGTCTGGCTTCAGCCCACATGGGTTGGGCTTCCGCTATCCACAGTAAGGATGTCACGACCCGCACCCGAATATACGGGTACGAATACGTGGGCCACGCCCAGCCTACGCCACAGTATCGGCGGTAGAACGCTGTTAAGCACCCAATAACTATCTATAACACCTAGGTGGTATATATTAACAATATGTACTCCAATCACAACATTTAAGAGGATAAGAATAATAAGAGATAACAGTAATATCACTGAAATGAATCAAAAACCTACAGAGATCATAAATGACATGAATGTGTCGGAGTCATAAACCGACAATAAAGTATGAATCTAAATAAGAAAGAATGGCCTAGAGTTCCCAGAAATAACTCACTGTAAATGGAACCTCGACATCTGTCGCAGCTAGCATTATCCTATAGTCCAATAATGTAAGGCATAACAATCCTAATATTTGTCAACGTATCCAGTCAGGATGGGAACGAGCACATCAACTAACAACAGTTCACAAGATATGACAAAAGCTACAAGACTGTAAATAGAGAGTATATACAAGAAATCATGAAATATACATGTGAGTATCAGGGCAAGGTAAGCTGTAAATCTAGAGCTAGAACAAGGCAAGTAAAACTGATCATGGCATGTACAAGAATCAAGAATCATCTAAGTGTGTGAGCAATAGCTACAACATGTGGCTGGCTTGGGAACTTGTACAATAGTAACAGGCCTGGCTAATCATACGTGGAGTGTATGATCAACACTCACAATCAATCGATACACAATGGGTGCATAATAGGAATTGACCACATATCTATACTAATACTCTCCGCCCCTGACTAGTATAGTGGATCCAACCATGACACGTCATGACACAAGATTCTCCAAGAAGGTAGCAAGTCTTCTCGAGAATCGTGTCTACACAATGCACAAGGAACAAGGCAAGACTTGCACAATATATACCAAGAGAAATAAGGAATAACATCTTATGCCGGGATACAAACAAATACCAATCCGTGTGAATAATGTGTCAAGAACAAGTATATCTACACTAAGTACATGAATTATAACAATTATCGTAAATTGGAAAAGTTATCAGAGAATGTACTCGCCTGGGGTCCTGCTGTCAATATGAATCGAGGCTCAGAGTGAAGCCACAGACCTAAGGATGAGATATACAAGAGTCAATTAGGGTTCAAATAGTGTATGCTATGAAATCTAGGTCCAACTAAGTTAATCTAAGACAATTCAGACAAACTGGGTCAAACTAAGGCAAACTGGGTCAAAGGTAATCTCTATAAACATCTACAAGGTCAACATACCAATTTCAGTGATTGTAAAATTACAGGAATCGATGGATCACAAAATACAAACAAAAGGAGAAAGATTATAATAATAGGGTGATAGATAGGATGAAAACCTACAGATGTTGTCGGATGGTGAAACAATTTGGACACGGGGGCAAAAATGGTCGAATGAGCCTATCCATAAGTCCAATTTGGACACAGGGGCAAAAATGTAAATTTAGGCCAAAATGTTGTCCGTGTCGGACCCACTTTGTACCGAAAAATGTGGCAAAATAAAGGTGCACTAAACCTAACAAATTATATGTCCACGAATCCAGAATGACGATACAAACTCAATTGTATATCCGGAATTGGATTTCGATGAGCCGATCTCAAAATGGCCCATTGACCCAGATATTGGAATCCGATTTGCACGAAAATGCATGTCGGAGCCAATGTCCATAAAACTTAGCAAATTATATGTTAATGAGTCCAGAATGACGATACGGACTCAACTATATATCCAGAATTAGATTCCGATGAGCCGATCTAAAAAAGACCTGTTGACTCGGACTATGGGGTCCGCCTTGTACGAGATACGTGTCGGGACCCACGTCCTCCAAATTTAACAAACTTTATATGAAATTATGCCAGAACGATGGCACGAGTCTACTGGTGGTGTCAGAAATTGAATTCGGAGGCTCGAATTCAAGATTGGGATTTTACAACTTAAAAATTACGAATTCGGACGGCCAACTTTGGCGTCGAATTCAACCAACCAAACAAGCACACAATAAAATGAAACTAAAATAGCAGAAAGAGGGTTAATGGAGGAAACTGGACATGAATGAAGAGGTATATACTGAGATTGAGACAAAGAAACAGTTCGACGATCCAACGGTCGGATTTCTTGAAAAATGCGCACGAAGTTGCTGCGACGAAGCGCACTTTCTGAAATCCGTCCGCACGCGCGTCGACGGGATTCCATGCAAAATGCACGAATCGGGCGTTTCTCGTGCCGGGGACGAGGGGGCGCGCCACGGGGGCCTGCCCGGAGGTTCTCCGGAGTCGCGTGCAGCTTGGGGGGAGGGCTCGTCGGCGACGGCAGCGCACGGTTGGTCGGCAGTGGCACGCGGCTGCTGCTTCCTGCCTGCTGCAGCAGCTGCTGTGTTGCTCTGGCCAGCCAGTGGTGGCGATGGCACGGCCAGCCAGCGACGGAGGCGACGGTCGCCCAGCGAGAGAAGAAAGGAGGAGGAGAAGAGAGGTGGTGGCGCTCGGGGTGGTGGTAAATGGTGATAAAGATGGTGAGGATGATGATAATGGTTAGAATGATGGTGGTGGTGTTGATGAAATGTAGTGAGAAGGGGAGAAGATGATGAGAATGAAGAAGAAAGGGAGGAGGAGTTCGGCTTGAAGAGGGGGGTAGCTGTGCTGATGGGAGAGGGTGTGTGTGTGTAATAATGGGAGAGAGAGAGAGAGATATTATATATGTGTGTGTGTGTATATATAATATATAGAAAGAGAGAGAGAGAGAGATAGAGAGAGAGAGAGAGAGAGAGAGAGAGAATGAGAGTTTAATGAGAGAGAGAGAAAGAGAAAGTAGAGAGAGAGGGGGGGTGTTGTCCGGCCACATGGGGGGGTATAAGAGTGTGGAGAAAGAGAGTGAGGGTTTAATGATTGATGGGTGAGGAGAGAGAGAGAATGTATTATATATATATATAAATCATGGATAAAATAGGATTACAAGGGAGATCAATTTGGTGACACGTAAGTGGCACGTGCATAGTAGACTCAAAACAGGCCAGGGCCATATATTGGGTCTACTGGATTGGACCGATGTCGGGCCCGGAAATTAAGTTGGAAGTTAAGTCATGAATTACGGCAGACGATAAATTGGTCTAAATTGACCCGAAAGTTGCGTGAAGCAAATGGAGCACAAGGGAACAAGTTTGAGTGGGACATGATATATCAAATTGAAGATAATCTTGTCTACTACAAACTTCAAGAAGAAAGTTTCCAGAGACTGGCATCCCTGACGCTCTAGAAATCAAAGTCACGGTAAATAGCATTTAATGATCAAAATTAATCAAATAAAAATAAATTATCGAAAATAATTCATTTAGAAAATTCAAAAATAAATCCCAAAAATTCAGGGGGCTTACATCCTACCCACCTTATAAAAATTTTGTCCTCAAAATTAAAGGTTGGTAGTGGGGTTAAAACAGGATAAAAGATTTAGGCAATATTTTAGGCACGATCCAAGAATGGCGAGTTTTGCACGATCAAGATAATCAATTCAAAATTGTTCAGGCACGATGATGGATTTTGGCATGATAAAATCATGATACGAACAAAATCATATGTGCACGATTTCAAAAATAAGTCAAGTCGTTGGGGCACGATTTTAGAGACGATTAGGAGAATCGAAGATATAAATGAAGTTCAAGTACGGGGTGATCTGTAGGACTTAGGTTGATAGAAAATCAACATAAAAGTCGTACAGGCCCGATCAAGATAAAAAGTTAACCATGACCAAAATGAGGTTTGGCATGATTGGGATTTATAGTCACAGCTTTGTAGGTAAGCACGAAGCCGCGACTAGAAAAATTAAGAATCGTTCGATTACGCACAAGTCAGAATCTGGTCAAAACATCGATAAATATGATCCAGGTCGAAGAAATTAGATTTTGGGTAGATCGACACGATCAAGATTAAAATGATATGATTAGGCATTGTTAGGAATAAACGATGCTTAGCACAACATTGATCAAGAATTTAACCACCTGGTCATGAGTGAAATCAAGACCCAGATGCGATCAAATTTTGTGGAATGGTTAAACACTTAGGCACGATATAGAATGGAGCGACGAAAATCACAAACCTAGTCATGATCAGGAATAAAACCTGAGCACGAGTGACTAGAGAATCAAAATTTAGGTACGATAGAAGAGATGATCAAAGTCGTTTGGTCGCGATCAAGAAAATTATGATTTAACGATATTGAAAACTCAAGGGATGATTCAAAGATATGGAATAAGTCAAATTTCTCTTTGGTAGAAAATCAAAGACAATGTTTCATAGGGAAGCCAAGTTAATCATCTCTCTCTGATACTATCAAGTTTATCCGATCATCATTTGTCAGTCATACCTTTAACTCACAAGTTCAAATATGAAAACCAATCTTATACAACTGCTACCAGAATTACCCTTCCGTCATGAAGATTGGACCTTGTCATGATATCATAGGCGAGATCCTAAATTCCAAAACCCTAATCAAGAAGTACACCCTTCACTAGAACTCCACACTATCCACTTAATCATCCTTAAATTCGAATTCTTCCACCTTGTCTTAAATTGACCCGAAACCTCTAATTCAAGTTCGTAAAATCCTTGAACTTGTTAAAATTATGCTCATTGTATTATTCAAACCTGATACCACTTAGGCCTTTACAAAACTTATTCTTCCATTACCAAATCAACCTTCATATTTCCTTCACCATACACTTTCAAATATCAACCATCTCAATTAATAAATTATATTCACAAAATCTTTCTATATATATATATATATATATATATATATATATATATATAGACTCAAAATCCTTGTGTTCTATATCCTCTTAACAATGTCTTGTCCAGTTTCTTACCATCACCACATATAACTAAAATTTCTTCCCCATTATTAAATTCCAAACTTCCATCATAACCTCAGTACGAAATACCTCGAGAACCAATAAACTAAAATTGTCCAAATTCAAAAATATTTCAATCTCGGATATCCTTGTCAGGTTCTAAACTATATCCATGAAATATAAATTTTTATACCATTAATGTACATCCTAGTGTCCTTCTCATTTGAAATCCTTGAACTTGCCTTCCAAGTAATTCATCCTCGAAATACCCTAGTAACTCATTTCTAAATTCTAAACTGATTATATCGACCCCTTGGTTTCAGTTCCAACCTCAATCATACTTCTATATCAAAATTCTACACTAGATCCAATATCTCATATTCTTACCAAGATATCACTTGATAATAAATTCGCCTTCCGAACGAGATGATTTACGATACTTCCTTAACCTTTCTAAGGTGAAAAGAAACAAAAATTTCAAATGACTTCATAGTGTGGTTGCCAGAAATGGATAAAAGACAGGTGATTGGTGTAATCAAGACATAATTTATTAGGATGGATGAAGTAAAGACAAGATGAGGAAATCATTATATGATGAGAAGAGAAATGACAGAACAAGAAATAATGGTAGGATTTATCCTTGATCAATAGGTCAAAAGAAGTGAATCAATTTAAGGTATGACCTAATAACCATACACGTCTATCCAGAATTATGTTGCCAGAATTTTTGCCACGCCAGTAAGCATAGCTGCTATAAACGATGGAGTCCATAACTAGGGTATACATCCTATAATTATGTCATCTAGATTCCTTACCACGCCAACCGGTATGGCTGCAAGAAAATCCAAATTCTATAACTAGGATAGTATATCCAATATTAGGCTCCATGTCCCTGTCGTACTAGCTAGTATGACTGCGATAAATTCTAAACTCCATAAATAAAGTAGACATTTACCGTTCTCATCGTTCTCATCAAATATGTTTATCAGAATATCTTAACTCAATCCATAAAAACTGATCTCAACAAAATAAAAAATTGAAGTCAACAACGAACGAACATCAAGATTTAAAATTCAACAATGAATCAAGGATAAGTAAATGGAACTAGCGGAAACAAATTTTGAGACAGGATTTAGAGGGAGGTTCTCAGGGGATGTCCCAAAGGTACTATCTAGGCCAAAATCTAAAAGTCTGGAATATTATCTAAAATAATCTTAGCCTAGAAGGTATACGTAGAAGCATGGAAATAAACAAGAAATCCTATGCGGCTCAAGACTAGGAAAGTTTTATGCGGCTCAAAAGTTCATTAGAGTTTCATGCGGCTCAGAAGTTCCCAGCGAGCCACGTGGCTTTATGCGGTTCAAAAAGTCCTTCACAAACCGGCCGTAATTAATTTATGCAGCTGGCTCATTTAATGTCCTGATGCGAAGCGACGGCTCTGACACGAAGCTTTGACAACCCTGACATAAAAGTGAAATAATGACCCTGACATAGTGGCAAGCTCCTAGGGAAGACAAGAAAATCTTCACAGCTGGCACAGTCCACCAACCCCAAAAAGCTCCCTATGCGGCTACCATCTATCATACGGCAGCCACTCTCATGCGGCTGCCACTCTCATACGGCCGCCACCCCCATGCGGCTGCTACTGCTATGCGGCTCGGATCATAGGGCCACCCCCATACGGCTGCTACTCCTATGCGGCTCGGATCATGGGGCCACCCTCATGCGGCTCAGACTAAAGGATTTCCATACGGTTCAGATAAGGCCACCCTTATGCGGTTCTGACACGAGGCCACACTCATGCGACCCAACCATGATAGTCCTCCATGCGGCTTGTAGCAATTGGGACACGTGGCGGGAGCTGATCGAATCTCAATAATTCATATTTATTACAGTCAATGAGGGACACGTGGTGGGAGCTGATTGAATCTCAATAATTTATATTTATTGCAGTCAATGAAGGACACGTGGCAGGAGTCGATCAAATCTCAATAACTCAGATTTGCTGCAATCAACATAACCGTCCAGATTTGGTCAAATCCTAAACAAGCCAGATTTATTGCTATCATCATAATCATCCAGATTTAATGCAATCATTACAATCTGGATTTATGGCGATCAACATAATTATCCAGATATATTACAATCGTAACAAACCAGATTTATGGCAATTAACATAATGGTCTGGGGCTCAGAATCCGCCACGTGAATATACACCTCCACCCATGATGCCTATAAATAGCAATGTGCCATTCCCTTATAAAGGAGAGCACGGAGATATACGCACAGAACCAGACACAGAGCGATCCACATTCGAGCAAGAGCATTTCTTCCCCAGAGCCGAAGCTGCATCCGATCGTCCAAGGAGTAAGGCAGAGCTGCCGTCGCTTTTCCGAGCCTCTACCGTCACACCCTAGAAAAAAAACAATTGTACTTAGATTGCTGTACCTAGGTTTTCGTCCCTAGGCTTTCTTTGTACGAGCGAGTTTG
Source organism: Iris pallida (assembly GCA_029216955.1). Classification (NCBI taxonomy): domain Eukaryota; kingdom Viridiplantae; phylum Streptophyta; class Magnoliopsida; order Asparagales; family Iridaceae; genus Iris; species Iris pallida. The sequence goes on along the minus strand of JANAVB010023996.1, from coordinate 501,797 downwards.
TGTTGTGAAGTAAAAGTCCAGTCCTCCCATAAAACTGTTATGTTCTTTTATAATCAATAAAAAACACGATGGCGACTCTGCTGGGGACTAACTTCTCTACGGCTGAGGAGTTGGTGACGAAATCGGACGCAGCCAAACTTGGCTCCACTCAACAGATGATGGTCGCCCGGTTCGACCAGCAGGCGTTTAAAAAATGCTCTCCGACGGGAGCGCTGGCCCGGTCCAGCAGCGAGCCCGCACGAAGAAGGCCCGCAGGGAGTGGAGGCCTAAATCATTCGCTCTTCCGCAAGCTCTCGAAGAAGTACTATCTGTTGCCCAAGACGGCGGAGAAGTCTCGTAGGCGACCACACTTCAGACCATAAAGGACTCTGTTGTCCCCAAGTCCGACAGAGGAAAATACTACGATGCTGGACTTGCAGGGGCAAAGGGTAACTCTACACGGTCCAGGAAGAAGCCACAGAAAGGCACAAGCCGCATGAAGACTCATGCGGCCACAAAAGCTTGCCGCAGACAGAAGGCTCATGTGGCCAGAATTACTAGCCGCATGGAGGAAACTCATGTGGCCACTATGACTTCCAACCGCATGGAAGAGGCCCACGCAGCCACTACAACTCCCATCCGCATACAAACTGCCAGCCGCATACGGGCTACTTATGCGGCCACAAATGCCAGCCGCATGCAGGCAGGCTATGCGGCTAACAATCCCAGCCGTAGGCTACCTGCTTCATACGGCTCGGGCTCAGTCTTCGACCGCCTCTCAGGCGATCCTGACCCCAGATGCTCTCATGTGCCAGTCTCTATGGACTCTTCCTACTATGCACTCTCAGGTGCTAGAAGGAAGAAGTCTCGGACAGCGCGGGCTCATCGAGCTCAGACAGCTGTCCCAACTTCTGACTATTAGGGCATCCCGCTGACCATTACGCGGGCCCCTGATGGAAAGTTGTACAAAACTATCCGTGTCCAGCCCCCGACGGCCATCGAACGGGATAGTTATCAAGAATCTTCCAACAATGATCAAGGGCGGGTACTTTTACTACCCCCACATCAGGGAGCAGGCAGGATGCCAACACACTCATGTGCTCAGAACTCCCGGACACATAAAACGGGTGACTTGTGCAACGTGATTTTTCACAAACGCAAGAAAAGAGACGAAGACTTGGTGTGCAGAGAGTCCTTCTATGGACATCGCTGCACTCAAGTCATTATCAACTGCTGCTGCAGCAAGGCAGCCACACAAGAAGATCGGTGATCCGTCTTCCAACGACTACGATACCCAAGCTCAGAAGGCTATGCGCTTCTCATCGCCCCCTGCAATTCTGCTCTGAAGATCCCGGGTGGCGGAAGAGGGAAGAAAACAAACGTCTCCAGCCCGAAAATCTCAACCAAGAAAGTCTCTTCTAAGCGGTTGTCCTCGATCGTTACGGGAGGAGTTTTCCAAGGTACTCGCTCAAAGACGAAATCTGCTACACTTGGAGATTCGTCGTCCACATCTCTAGGAGGCACTGGAGCTGGGGGTAGCACTCCTCCAAACATCCACGATAATCCGATGTTCTAAGAAGATAATCCAGGGGAAACGGTTCCCCCAACAGATGCAGCAAGTTCCGACGTCCCCGAGGATGTCCACAACTCTCAAGACGAGGCAAGCTCTGAAGCTGGGGGTATCACTCCTTCTGAGTCCGAACCAGAGGAGAACATTCCCACATACCCTGACGATTTCTCTGTACAAGGTTATGACTCAGAGGGCGCGTCCTCCACTGCTTCTTCCATCTCTCCTCATGTAAGGACGGTGTTCATGACGGACGGCAACCAAAATGGTCCCAGTGATCGCCAATGCATCGACACTCTGGAGGCCATACTGCATACCTTAGTCAAGTCCGTGGACGAGATCAAAGTGGCCCTTCCAACTCTGCAAGGAAGAACACTTGGCCAAACAAACGTGGGACCCACGGTCAATGTGGACTCGAACTCAGCCGCACCAAACCCGGGTGATAATCCTCCTGAAATATCAGCCCCCACCGCTATAGACGAGGCCAGAAAGGCAAAAAAAGAGGTCCAGGAGCTCCGGGCCATGTTCCACGCCCGAGGAAACTGTAAGGACCTCAGGATACGACAACCATATCCTACTGCATGGAGAGATGTGCCCTTCCCACCAAGATATAAACCATTCAACATCAATACGTATGATGGGAAGACATCTGCAAGCAGGTACATCACCTACTTCGAAGTCACAACCGACCATCTACCTCATGACGATGCCATCCTTACACGGTTGTTCATTGGAGCGTTGGAAGGGGTCGCCTTCGACTGGTACCGCAACTTGCCGGACAACTGCATCCATTCCTTCGCTGGCTTCAAACGTATGTTCCTGGAGAGGTTCTACGAAGTAGGACAAGATGTGACAATATCCACCCTCATGGACGTTGTTCAGGAAGAAAAGGAGCTGACAAGGAACTATATCGAGCGGTTTCGTCAAACCGCGATTCCTCCTTAATTCAAATTTTCCAAAAGAGGCTGCTTCCCACAATCAGCCTCTGGATGGGCAAAAGTCAGTTTAAGGATTGGAAGACGTTCATCATCAGTGCCACTAGCGCAGAAGATAAGTTGAAAAAAGCTCGCCAATTGGGATTGCACGTCTCAGAAGGAGAGGACAAGGGCAAATGCCCTAACACCAACAGCAACAATGGTGGTAACCCCTCCAACAATCGAGACAATAAGGGCAAACAAGCTATGGTGGCCGACACAGCTCCGAAGCCTGAACCGAAGCCGACAGAGAAGCAGTGGCCTCAGATGACCTATTCCTTCGAGGACGGCCATGTCAAGTCCATCTTGGACATGCTCATACAAGGAGATCGAATTCAGCTCCCTCCTCCAAGGCATGAACATTGTCCTAAAGAAATGGAGAGCCCCAAGTACTGCTATTACCATCGCTATGTCCACCATGCTACATAAGACTGGTACCAACTGAAGCGATACATCCAGCATCTCATCGATTCTAAGGCCTTGGCCATTAATTTCGAAGAGGTGACCGTGGCAGCCAACATGGTGTCAGTACAATTTGGCAGCTTCCCTCCGACAAAGACTCAAGATTGAGTAGTGCCCGTCCCCAGAGCAAAGATGGAGGTCACTAACCTTCCACCTCCTTGAGACCAGGCTACTGGTCTAGTACCCTTTACCACATCATGAGGGGAGGTCATGTGGGTTCATTCGGACCTGGTACCTAAAGCGACTCAGTCCGCACAACCCTCCACCAGTAAGAAGAAGAGTGGGAAAGTCAAATCATGCCGCACAACCTCGATAGAGGTCGAAGAAGTTACTGCTGTTGTTACCCGATCCGACGCACAAACCAAACCTCCACCGGGTAACTCGGTTGAAGATCATCAGACGACAGCTGCTGATGCTCCAGGACCTTCTCAGCCTTCGACGACTGACAATCCTAGGCCGAAGGAGACTCGCTTTGACAAACCGCTCCGAAGAGAGACGCCTCATGGGCTGGAGAGGCCCTACAACTTTGACATCTTGGCACAATTGGCCAACATACCGGCCAAATTGTTACTATATGAGCTTCTGAGACTCTCCAAAGATGTTCGCATCGCACTGAGCGAGGCACTCCAGAATGCCGATGCATATCTGGCTTAGTCCAATCTCACTGGGGAGAGCTCGCCTGCAGATCTTCAAGACAGCGCTTGCACGGGTGCAATATCCAATATTGTCTTCACTCCACAGGATATGCTTATCAAGACCAACTTGTACGATCGTCCTCTGTATTATATTGGGTACATTGGCGATATCAAGGTGGATCGGATGCATATTGATCCCGATTCTTCTATAAGCATCATTCCGAAGAGCCTGCTATACCATCTACGCATCCTAATGCATTACCTGACGCTGACAAGCACCGCCATCAGCGGTTTTAATTCAGACAGAAGTTATCCGATCAGAAAAATTTGCTTGAAGTGCCAAATCGGCGACCTTCAGTCAGAAGTGACCTGTTATGTTATAGATGCGGACACTTCCTATAATATTCTCCTGGGGCGTCCTTGGATACACGATTACATGATCGTGCCTTCCACACTGCACCAATGCTTCAAGTACGTCGATAAGCATGGCTTCGTGAGGACATAATTTGCCGACGTCGATCCCTTTAAAGGGGTCGAATCCTACTACTCAGACTCATGCTTGTACGAGAAGTCGAAAAGGGACATTGTCGAAGGAGATACTCAAGCTCAAACTGAGGCGGCAATTGGATTGGAAGAACCTTTGACAATCCACCTTCAAACCCGCAAACCTGGCAGGACTGCACCACTTACAGCCACTCTACGTAAGGATGCAATCATCCTCTCTGCACAAGAGGGACAGATGATAATCCAACTGCCAAGGTCTGGCCAAGCGCCAAGACCCACGACAGAGCCATTAACAATCAGGCTGCCTAGAGCTAGCCATCAACAAATAGAGGAGCTCAATCCCTCTGTCACGTCGATGACGATTCATCTTCCCAGAATGAATCGGCAGCCGAGTGCTAAGTCGGGGACTGCCAGCCAGCCAACAACTCCCCGCCCAGCACCGAGCACCAAATTGGGGGTGGCTAGTACGCAAATGACTCCACGTTCTGCTACACCCATGGAGCCTCTGATGATTAAGCTGCCCAAGCCATCCTCCCAGTCTTCATTGACACAGGGGGTGGTTGAAGAAGAGCCAGAGCTGGCCAAGTATATGGCTGCTCACACTGATGTTCCATCCGCAGATGATGTAATCCCACTGGAAAAGATACCTTATTTCATCAATAAAGGGCTATCTTTGAACTACCTCTAGCTTAATAAGCTTTGTACAATATATGCTATGGAACACGGTATAGGCACCCACCTGCACACACATGTGACAAATGTCTACACCGCAAACCAACTTACTCCAGTGGAAGACGCTTACTGCATAGTCGAGGGAGAGGATCATCCAATTATCTTTGGCCGGAAGAATGATCCACAACCCTTCAGGATAGAAGAAGTTGATCTCGAACCTGAGACCAGGAGACTGCCCCTTTATCTGTATAGATCCCGATCCAGGTACCTCATGCAAAAATAGGGGTATGATCTGGAAACTACACCAGGCTTGAACTACGGTACTGGACGGCGATTACCCTTACAATTGTCGATCCCGGCTGGGAAACCACGAGATTATTATAACAAAACCAGACGTGGGCTAGGTTATGTTAAACCGACAACGACCCCTGAAAGCTCAGACGAGGAATACGACTGGCATTCATACTCAACCTGATCACCCTCTTCCGATTCGGATGTCAGTATCGGGGACGTATTCAGGCAAGTCTTGTCCGTCAATATGGTATTGGCCGATGCCTACGAAGAAGATGAAGACATTCCTGAACTTCTTGAGTTAGAGTCGTGGGCACAACAGCTAGATGCACAATGGAAGAAGCGGTTCAAATAAAGGGAGCCTCCCACCGAAGATGAGGTTGTGCAAGTCGATCTCGGTCATGAGTCTTCTCCAAAGCCCATCTTCGTCAGCAAAAGTCTGACAGACGAAGAGCGGGAATCGCTACTACAACTCGTTAGTGAATACATCGACGTGTTCGTATGAAGTTACGAAGACATGCCAGGACTGAACCCCGTGGTTGCACTTCACAAACTCAACATCCGTCCGGACACAAAATCGGTCAAGCAACAGCAACGACGGTTTTGCCCCGACATCATGAATACCATTGAAGATGAGGTCAACAAACTGATAGCCAGCGGCTTCATCCGCAAAAAACAGCATCCAGACTGGGTCGTCAATATAGTACCAGTCCTTAAGAAGAATGGAAAGATTCGAATTTGCATCGACTTTCGCAATCTGAATGAGGCGTGTCCTAAGGATGAGTTCTCCCTCCCTATCACCGACATCATGATTGACAATACCTGCGGCTTTGAGCATATGTCATTTATGGATGGTTTCTTGGGGTACAACCAAATCAAGATATTCCCTGATGACGAAAAGCATACATCATTCCGAACACCAATTGGCACATACTGCTACACAGTCATGCCTTTCGGTTTAAAGAATGCCGGCGCCACCTATCAAAGAGCTATGAGTATCATCTTTAGAGAACAATTGCGCAAGACAGTAGAAAGCTACATTGACGACATCATCGTCAAGAGCCGCTCTAAAGAAGATCATCTACATGATCTGAGGACAGTGTTCGACCTGATGCGAGCGCACAACTTGAAGATGAATCCCATAAAATCCTTCATGGGCGTATCCAGCGGGAAGTTCTTAGGTTTCATCATTACTTCCCAGGGTATCCACATAGACCCTGAGAAGACGAAGGCAATCAAAGAGATGGGTCCCCCGAAAAATCTTCATGAACTCCGAGGCCTTCAAGGGAGGCTGGCCTACATCAGAAGGTTTATCTCCAACCTTTCCGGATGATGTCAGCCATTCACCCACCTCATGAAGAAAGGCATTTCATTCGTATGGGATAAAGAATGCCAGCGCGCCTTAGACAGCATCAAAGAATATCTATCGAACCCTCCAAACCTGGTGGCCCTGGTTGCTGAAAAACCATTCCTGCTCTATGTGCGAGCAATGGAGCATTCTCTCGGTGCTTTACTAGCGCAAAAAAATGATGCAGGCCATGAGCAGGCTATATATTACCTCAGCCGAATGATGATGGGGTCGGAACACCGATACACCGTCGTAGAAAAGGAGTGCCTTGCTCTGGTGTTCGCCATTCAGAAGATGCGACACTACGTCACGGGACAAACCATCCATGTCCTATCAAGAGTCACCCCCCTCAGGGTCCTCATGACCAAGCCAGGTGCACTCAGCTCTCACCTCGCTACCTGGGCGATATTACTGTCTTCCTACCACATGATATTCGTCCCACAGAAGGCTGTTAAAGGTCAAGCTCTGGCAGACTTTTTAGCAGCTCATCCAGGTTCGGAGTCAACCATAATAGACGAAGAGATTCCAGATGAGGTCGCCAATTCAAATGCGTTTTCCCATGATACCATCTGGCGAATGTTCTTCGATGGTGCTTCCAGAACTGGGCCCAAAGGCAACATCGTCGCTGGAGTCGGAGTGGTGCTGATTTCTTCCTCTAGGCTGGTGATCAATCGGGCCTACTCCCTCACGGAGTCCTGTTCAAACAATGTGGCCGAGTACAATGCTTTGGTCATTGGCCTCCGACTTGCAAAGGAGCTGGGGATAGAGTATCTTGAAGCATACGGCGATTCGCAGCTAATCGATAACCAGATCCGGGGCTCATACAAAGTTTGTCATAAAGACATGATCCCCTATCACCAAATAGCGATTGACATTATCTCGTCCTTGGAAGGGTTCTTTATGGAACACGTTCCCAGGCTCCAGAACATTGAAGCCGATGCCCTAGCAGGCCTTGCCGCTTCCTTGGCAGTTTCTAATCATGCTCATCATCTGGTTGACATAATAGGCCATGAGTTGGTCTGTCCCAGGAATAATGTTCAATGTGTTGAGAGTTACTCTGTTCAGACGGTCGATGAAGCACCCGACTGGAGACGGCCATTCATAGACTTCGTAGTCTACGACATCCTGCCAGAGAATCCAAAGGAAGCCACTTCTATCAGAAGACGTTCCCTCAGATTCTTCTACGATACAGAGACAAAAATGTTGTATCGGCGATCATACGATGGATTACTGCTTCAGTGTCTGTTAAATACAGAAGCCAAGGAAGCTGTACGTGAAGCTCATGATGGCATCTATGGAGCCCATCAGCCTGGCCCAAAATTACAAGATCGCCTTCGCCGAATGGGCTATTGGCCCACGATGGTTGCCGATGCGATAGACTATGTAAGAAAGTGCAAAGCCAGTCAAGTCCATGCAGACTTCATCCACCAGCCATCCGAGTTTCTACATCCGACGGTGGCATCCTGGCCAGTCGAAGCTGGGGAATAGACATCATTGGTCCAATCACTCCGCCTTCGCCCCGAGGACATCGTTTCATACTCGCAATCACATATTACTTCTCCAAATGGGCGGAGGCTATTCCGCTGGCAGAAGTGAATACTTCAAACGTGATCAGCTTCCTCAAACATCACGTTATCTACCGCTACGGACTGTCCCGAAGGATCATCCACGATAATGGTCTGCAGTTCGTAAGCCACGCCTTCTATCGATTTTGCGATAAACACCGAATCCAAAATATTACTTCAACACCATACAACTCGGCGGCTAATGGTCTGGCTGAAGCGTTTAACAAAACAATCATCAAGCTTCTCAAGAAGTTCGTGTCATCAAACAAACGCGACTGGAACGAAAAGCTCGGTGAATGCTTATGGGCGTACCGTACTACAGTACAGACGGCCACCGGGAGCACACCATTCTCTCTTGTATATGGAAGTGAGGCAGTTCTCCCACTGGAGACTCAAATCCCCTCACTCCGCGTCGCCCTCACCTATCGATTGACAACAGATGATAATCACCATCGCCGACTACAAGAGTTAGAGGCCCTAGATGAGGAGCGCCTGTTAGCTCAACAACGAATCGAGCTGTACCAAGCACGTATCTCAGGGGCTTTCAGCAAGAAGGCTAAAATTAGAACATTTCAAGTGGGCGATCTCGTTCTGGCAGTTCGGAGGCCGATGGTTATGACACACAAAACCGCCGACAAATTTCAGCCAAAGTGGGAAGGCCCATTTGTCATCGAGGCTGTATTCTCCAATGGTGCTTACCATCTTGCAAAATAAAACGGAGACTTGCTCATGTTGCCCATCAACGGCAAGTTCCTGAAGAAGTATTATGTCTGAAATGACATCATCCAAATTTCCTAAATTGTTGAGTTATGTACCCTCTGGTACCGTTGAACTCACATTCCGACTCCAAATTTTCCAGAATGATGAGTTATGTACCCTCTGGTACCGCTGAACTTATATTCTGACTCCAAAACTCCCAGAGTGTTGAGTTATGTACCCGCAAGTACCGCTGAACTCACACTCTGGTCACTACATATGAATCTATATCGCATCTTTTAGGTAGTAAGTCATGTATGATCATACCTCTGAACTTTCCTCCTAAAAGAGCCCCCTCCTCATGATCCAATACCCGCACTTTCAGTGCATAAACAGGGTAACAGATCCACAAATTTCCTGAAACAACCACGTCGATGTTACCTCTGAGTTATTTCCCTTCCATCAAAAACAAACCACTCCTCACGTTGAACTTCCACGTCCTCATTACCGCTGAGTTGTTCTATGTACCCTTCATGGAGCCCACTCCTGCCACGTCCTTATTGCCTCTGAGTGGGAAGGCTCCATCGAAGAAACCCTCATATTTACTACGTCCTTATTACCTCTGAGTAAGTATGTTGGTTTTTCTCTCGACTTATTATCCGTACCCAAGACCGGAGTACGCCAAGGATAATAGGCCCACAAATGTCCTCTGTGGACCACAAATGTTGGACTAAGTTTCCTAGTACATGCGCCTTATCATGCCCCTGGAGCCCAGCTGCTCCATGGCATTCTTTCTCCCGATACCAGGAACTTCCATGGCCACCTTACTGTAGAATTGTTCTAAGTATCCCCATCAAACTTGTTATCCGTACCTAAAACCAAGGTATACCAAGGGTAGCAAGTCCACAAACAGTCCCCCAGTGGGGCAAATACCACAACACCACAAACGCAATAAGCAATACTAATGAAGGGTAAAATAAAACATACTTTTTTATTTGAAAGTCAAAGGTACTACATGTTATGGGACCATGTCCCTCTCAAGAAAGGAAAAGAACGAAAACAAAAAGAAGAAAAAGGTTGACTATGGTTCGGCGATACATAATTCCATGAGACGGTCCCTCAGCAAGACAGTCGACCGCTCAAACTTCTGCTTGGCCTGACGCTCGACTTCCTGAGTCAGCCGCTCTGCATCCTCGAGATGCGCATGAGCCCGCCAGCCATTCTCAAGCTTCTTCAGAGCACGCTCCAGGCTAGCAGAAGCTCGAGTGACCTTTTCGATCTCCTGAACGATCAGCTCTTTATCCGCAGGGAGGCTTCGAGCTCAGATTCCAAGAAAGCCAGCTTCCTCTAGAGCTCGAGGATCTGCTCCCTTGTATCGACTATTCCGCGAGAGGCGACCGCTTCCCAAGCCATGCAATCCTCGCCCCTGTGGGTCAACTGGTCATACTGGAGAGATAGGTCACCTAGGTCCTTCATTATAACCAGCTTAGACTTATCTCGTATAGCCCTTACCTTTTTTAGGACAATGGTGAGGAAGTCACGCTCTTGATCTATGGCTGCAGACAGATCAGCTTACCGTAAGACTTGAAAATGGGTCACGAGGTGATCAGCCTCCAGCAATTTGGGCTCCAGAAGCGCAACTATCTCTGCCCCACCAGGAAGGGTTTTAAGAATTTCAATTTGGCCACGAGCGCATTGTCGGGCCAAGGCAAAGGGGGTCCCCCGCTCCACAGCGCTTCGACCCCTCTCTTCAAGTGGCGGTAGAAACTGTCAACCACATCCTGTGACGTCTCATCCAGAACTTTCGCAGAGGACGGCGTCAAAGGAAGTGTAGCTGGCAGTGTCGAAGGAGACGCACCAGAACTCGACACCCTTGCCACCAGGAAAACAAATTCCGAGCGAAAAGATGCTTGGATAGCAGCTAACTACTCCTCCGCGGCCCGAAGAACCTGGATACTCGGCAAGACGGAGAGGTCGACCCCCGAAGCTACATGAGCAGAGGAGGACGCAGGGACCATTGCTCCTTGCCCCGGCAGTGCCACCATCCGACCTCCCGAACTCGATCCAACGGAAGGCCCCTCAATATAAGTTGGAAGGGGAGGGGGTACACTCCCCTTCACCAGATCCCCGCTGGCAGAGCCTATCCTGACAATATCCGTTATTGGCAGTGAAGAGGCAGGACCTGTATGTCCAGAGCAACCATCAATCAGCCTAACCCGAAGGATGTGATGATAGAGCAAATGAGCCTCCTCACTAGTCAAGATTTGGCTTATCTTACCAGGGGAGGGTTGTAGAGGCTGAGGTTCGCTCACAGCCACCGTAGTCCCCTCACCAGCGACTTCCAAGCCGAATTCAGCTGGTTCCTCTGCCTCAGCCGCCCCGGAAGGAGATACGACTGGGTCAACATCATCCTGCCAAAATTCAGCAGTCTCGGGGACGGGTTTAGCGGAGCCCCCGTCGCCCTGCGTCGAGACCTCAGCAACGTGAGATCCCTCAGCCGTCGCCGAGAGAACCTCGACAGAAATAATCTCGGCACACATGTCACTAATCAAAGTGGTCAGGATCGGATTGACTTCAGAAACAGCGGCCGGTTCTCGAGAGTCCGACTCTTTTGACGCCTACAGAGAAGAGAAAAATAATTAGATCATAGTTCAGGAAGAGAAAGGGCTAAAGAAGGAGAGGGTCGCAATTCAATTCACCTCCGAAATGGCGTCATCACCTTCGCCTCTCTCCTTAATGAGCAGCCCGCGGGGACTTACCGCAGCCCACTTCACGGAGAAGGTTATCCCGCCAATAGACTCACGCCTGCCTCACTTGCGTGAAAGGGCGGGCACAACAGGCAGCTAATCTGCCACCACCTCATCTGGCACAACAGGTAGCAGATCCGCCATTACCTCCTCCGCAGGAGGGAGAGAGTTATCGGCATCATGCTCATCATCCTCTTCGTCCGTATTGGTGGACTCCGAGTCAGGCATAGGAACCCGGTTTGCCCTCTTCTTTTTTGTGTTAAACCCCTTGGGCTTCTCTGCCAAGCCAGTACCCACAATAAAGCTGGTACTCAGGTCAAAATTAATGGGAGGCTTGCTCACCGTAACATGGTATAGGGCCATCATATTCAAAATCTTCCCTGGTGCCTCAGCCTCAGGAACCGAAAAGCTGGTTCGGGTATGAACCGCGTCATAGTAATGCCATGCCCTAATACCGTCAAGGACGCTACCTTCAAAGCCCAAGCAAGAGCTGGGACTGTCAAAGAGTAGCTGGCTATACCCGAACTGGCGGGAGAACCTACTGGGCAAGTAGGGCTCCAGGTAGACATTGTTATGGTTACGGTATACTAGGTGTGCTGGACGGATATTACGCAGCCAAAGGAGCATCTCCTCAAGCAAGAGGTGAGGAGGTCCGGTACCATCAATATGTATGTCCCTCACTTCTTCTGCAGTAAAACGAGGAACAGACACAAGAAAGTCGTATCCGTCCACTCTCGCCAGCGCCCTCCGACAGGCTGGCATAGTACTGCACTCCCAGGGCTGATGGTAGTAATGGAAAATGAAAGCGTCATCAGCCGTAACGTCATCTTCTGCTCCAGGCCTCATCAAAGACCGGCAGTGCATCAACAGCCACCCCATCAAATAATGATATGGCAGCTCTATGCGCTAAAAATCTATCGCCGTGTCACGGGCGATGACCTTGGACGAGAAGGTGCGAAGGCCATGGTGTATGTTGCACACCATGGCCGGAAGAAGGGCCGGTCTGGCCCCAAAAACTAGCTTTACGACAGGAAGGATAAAGTGGCGGCTGATCCTCTCAACGGAACCTGTCCCTCCTGAGACTATGTAATTCTGTAGCCACACCATCAGGAATCCTGCCAGGAGTGCTTTCTCTGACAGCCGCTAAGTACCATGATAAAAATAACTAAAGGAGTCAGTTTGACTCCTAAAAGTGTCGCCCGTGGACCTCGATCTCTTGGCAGTCGACGCCAGTTTTTTGTACCTCCTCCTGGGTTTGAGGATCTCGGGAAGAAACCCGACCTGAGGCGCCTAGTGTAAAAAGGTAGGAGACCCAGGACGAGGTATGAGGAATGCTCCCTTCCGAGCTACCATCCTTCTTGATGGACGCCTGGTGACAGGTACTGTGGTGACATAACAATTACCGGTATACAGCAACAAAGCCCGAGAACTGCCGATCCAAATCCTCGAACTCTTCGTTCGTAGGGGTGTACACTTCAAAGACTTCATCCCCCCAGGGCAGCATAGAAATGACGTGCATCTCATGGAGGGCGAGTCCCAGCTCCCCTCCAGGTGTGAAGAAGGTTCCCGTCCGCCGGTTGTACATCTCCAGGAGAGCCATGAACAACGGCTTATTTATGGGTAGACCATGACAGGTGCCCCGAATAGCGTGCTAGAGGCCGATCTCACACAGGGGAGTCTCATACTTCTGCAGAATCTACGTGGTCAAGTTGGCCCACACAGGGATGGGGTTTATCCAGTTTAGCAGCGCCAACCGTCTGACGGGATAAGACCCCTTTCGAGCAAGCTGGTTCAAGAAGGTGTCAGCTTGAGAGAACGTGAAGTTGGGACCCGATACATTTATGAAGGTACCCGGGGCCAATCCCATCACGTACCGACTAACCGGTTCCCTTTCCGCATACGCTGACCCCAAATTCCTGTTATAATAGATGTTACCCACAATCATCCCCCGATAGCCATTCCACACCCGGCCAGGTGTGTGATGTGCCATATTTACCCTTAGCCGTTTATATGTCTAACTGAGTATTTTAAGACACACTTGGAGAATTTATTCGAATCATTATTAGAACATCATGTGAATCACTATTCGTATCACCTTATTCGATTCACCTTATTAGAACAATGATTAGAATTACATTCGACCCATCTTATATTAGACTCACATTGGGATTACACTCGACTTATATTGTACCATCTAAACTCATTATGTTACTCTAGTTCAGCTAGATCTTATTTTACAATCTTCTTTGCTATGTTTCTCTTCTTGTTTAGTTACCTTACTTTCATTGTACCTTAACTGCTTCTCTACATCACTACCTGTATAAAATTGCCATTTTTATCAATACAACTGTCTATAACTGCTTTATAGTTCTCTGTCATTTACTTGAGTTTTCTTGATGAATTGTACTCGTTCCTGTCCTGACTGGACCTATTGAAAATATTACAGATGCTTGCCCTGAGGATATTTGCCCTACTTGCCTTGGAGCAGGAGATGGCTTAGCTACCTATGGCCCCGACACTCAGGAGTGAACGGGAGACAAGCTAGTAGACTTGGTTTAGTTTTTCATGTTTTAGAATTTTGAATTATAATAACTTGAGATTCGAGTTTGTACTTGAGTTTGTTTGAGATATTATTATTTAGTAGTTTATAAATGTTGTTATTTAGTTTTTTAGTTATAAACTTATGTGTTATCTTATCGTGCTTAGACTGTGATTGAGATTTCATTATATCTATACTTGTCCTCCGTTCGGAGTTGTGATTTGACAAGTACATTATATATTTGCGTGAGTTGTTGATTAGATAGTAACCTAGGACAGCGTTCTACCGTCGACACTGTGGCGTAGGCTGGACGTACCCACTTTTCGTGCCCTTACTCTAGGGTGCGGATCGTGACACGTTTTTAGTGGTGGCCCATGCAAGTCGAGTTTATGTAGTGGTATTCGAACTAGAGTATTACTACAGCCTACGATAGGATTTAAGAGATAGGTTTAAACGGAGAGGTACTCAATCACAGTTAGGAAAATTCTGCTTTAAATCATGCCATCTACATATCGTACTGGTTTGCCTTCTTTGAAATAACTGTCCTCCTTTGATATATCGATTCCTGCTCAGTATTGACTTCCGTGTACGATCTGTCTTCAGGATGGTGGAGATACGATCACATCGCTCTGGTGCAGCAGTTGTTGTAGAGGGGACTGCCACCTCTCAGCCAGTTCAGCAGGGTCAGGAGGCTGCAGCTCCTGCCACCTCTACTCATATTAAGACATCAGCAGCAGCAGCTATGGGTATGCCTCCACCAGCTCGGGGGCAGGACCCGGTCATCCCAAAGATGGAGTTCCAGCAGTCGCCGCCTACAGGACACGTGGATGCGGCATAGATGTTCGCTTACTTCCAGCAGTTTATGGACCGACAGCAGGCCCGGCAGGACAGGAGCATGGAGTTGGCCCTTACGACGGTCGCAGCTCGACCAGTGATCCAGCAGCCGAGGACACCGGGGATCGAGCAGTTTTAGAAGATGAGCCCCAGAGACTTTCTGAGGACAGAGGGGATCCTATATACCGATGAGTGGATCGAGCATATAGAGGAGATCTTTCGCCTGGACAGGATACCAGCAGATCTTCAGATCGAGGCCACAGCTAGCCGGATGCGAGATCTTGCTCGCACCTGGTATCAGTCAGACCCCAGGATGGGAGTAGCTGGACAGTCCTGGGAGGAGTTCAAGGGCTTCTTCAAGAAGAAGTTCTTTCCAGATTCAGCGCTTCGAGCCTTGGAGTTGCAGTTCGAGAGCTTGGTTCAGGGGAGCCTGTCAGTGGAGGAGTACGCTTGGGAGTTCGGCCGCCTCGGCAGATTCGTAGAGGGTTTGAGCGAGACGGCGAAGGCCCAGAGGTTCCGGAAGGGTCTGGTCAAGAAAGTCAAGTCCTTGACCAAGGGCAACAGGGATGCCACTTTTGAAGAGATTTTGACGGGAGCCTTATTGGCTGAGGATGATCTTGAGCTTAGGCTTAAGAGGGGGCGAGACCCAGTCGGGGGCAGCAGCAGCGGAGGCCAGGCCAAGAGGCCTCATGTAAAGATTCAGCAGATGAAGGCACCGGTAAGAGTACAGCAGGCACAGCATCAGCCTAGAGGGCAGGACCGCACGGTGCAGACTTGTGCTTACTGCAAGGCGATAGGGCACGTTTGGAAGACTTGTTATAGGAGGCGGAAGGTTTGTCTGTTCTGTGGATTCGCTGCTCATCAGGTCAGGGATTGCCCTACTACACCCGTATATGACGGAGCACCGGGTCAGAGAGAGGGAGCTAGGCCACCTGTAGCGCAGCACCATGCCCAGAGGGGTGGAGCTTTTGCGATGGCAGTCGAGGAGACCGACGCTGCAGGTGATGGGTTAGAAGGTTCATCTTCTTGTTCTTCCTCCCCACTTTCATGTGTGATTTCCTTTAGTACCTGTCAGGATATTTCTTGTGACTGCTAGATAGTGTAGCTATCCTGTTTGAGACTGTGGGATCACGACCAGTAGGATTGTGTTGCTTCGACTTTGATTGATTGGGGATTTGACTTAGGAAAGGTGCGATCATCTTAATTTCGAGGACAAAATTTTTATAAGGTGGGTAGGATTGTAACACCCAATTTTCTAGATGAGTATATTTTTTTTGAAATTTTGTAATTATTATTATTTATTGATATTTATTTCATATTGTGATTTTTGGTGATTTTTAATTATTTTTAAACTATTTAAAAACTGGTTTAAGTCATGACTTGTGATTTTGATGTGCTGCTAGTGAAACCTGAGAGACTGCATGACCTAGAGCCTAACCATGTCATTAGGATGATTTAATTATCATTTTTTTGCCTAGGAGTATTTTGGTTATTTTGACTTATTTGAATTATTTGATGATTTAGTGAATTGGTAAATTTTAGGTTGACTTGACTTGTTGAGACCTAGTGAGCTAGCCTAGAAGCTAACCCTAGCCATGGTGACCCTAGTCTAACTTAGGTTAACCTAGTTTTAGTCATTAGAAACTAATTGTAGAATGAGGGGATTAGGTTTAGTGAATTTAAGTCATGGTTTATGGTTTCATGAAATGACTTATGGCTTAATGATTTATTTGATCATGACTTGGCCCATGGCCCATAACTAGAATCCCTAACCCTAACCAAACCCTAAATGACCAGCCATAGGGATCCCCACCCTATATAAACACTTATTCTCTAGGGCTTGCCTCCTTCTTTCATTCATTTCAACATTGGAAAAAGAAAGGTATTGTCCCTCTTCCAAAAATCACCATAAATCCATTTTAATTCCTTTTTAGTCCTAGTTTCTTGCATTAGAACATAATTTTCTCCTATTTTTTGAATGTGGAATTTAATCCCAACTTTGGGTCAATTTGGAGCTTTGGGCATCAAGAGGAAGAATCCCCCATTTGAAGCTTTTCCAAGCTTTTTGCACATATAGGTAAAATCCTCTAAATTGATTTATATTTCAGTTTTCTTTGTATGTAGGGCTAGATCTAGGAGTCCCCTAGGTGTCCCCAAATTTTGGGTGGATTTCGTGTCCGTTTGGTGTCCGTATCGGACACGTGTCGTAGTGTAGTGTAGGTGTTTGTTGAAATGCCTCTAAGGAATTTATTTTCAATTTTTGTAAAACCAATTACATGAATTTGTAGATCTAGATGTTTATATTAACTTTTTTGAAGACTGAGTCATGTTTGGTGTCGATTTTGTGTCGTAAATTGTGCTGGACACGCAGTACGGGGGCTCGGTCGGGTGCCCTGCTGTCCGTGTCTGATTTCTCATAGGATACGACACTTCGTGACACCAAACTTGGTGTGTACGTAGCCCTAGTGACTGACAGGACTCCCACAAAATTTTGTAGGTCCTCGTTCAGTGTGTACGTAGAAATTGTGTCTGCACTGATTTCGTACTACACTAGGACACTGTTAAAACACGTTCTGACACTCACTGTTTGACACGACACGACACGACACGACGTAGGTACAATACAGTCACCTAGAATCCTAGCCCTATGTCCCCTCTAGGACTGTGCATGAGCACGGGTCATATCGAGCCCTGTGTCGAGTCCACAACGACTCCACACGCCAGCTCGAGGCTGTGTTCTACTATTTTTCTGATACGTATATGTGGTTGATATAGACACTGTTTTGGCTCGGGTTTTGGACACAAGGACACGCCTATAGGTTGACACGAAATGCTAGACACCTGCACACCTCGTTTCACTATCTTACTTCGATTTTTTTTGGTTAATTTGGGTTCGAATGGATGGGATTCTTGTGTCAGTTCTCATGTCAGTTGAGTTTCTTTTTAAAAAACTGTCAGTCGATTTTTTAAACCAAATTTTGATGCTAAGTTGCATGTTTAAATTCAGGTACACATGTACTAACTACTGCTAAGTTGGTTTTGCAAGATTGGATTGGATTTTGTTATCAAGTGATGGATTTCGATATTGATTTGAGCTAAATGTAGACTGATACATGTGTTTGTTTGGAAATCCTAAAAAATCGATTTCCTATCTCTATAAACTGAAAATGGATGAACTATGATTTCCCCAAATCAATAAACCTGAGGATTTCTTTCCTATATTTCTTAACTGTACACTGAATATGAGTTTTCTTTTGTAATACATGTTCTATAGGAAAACTGAAATTATGGTTTACATTCCTATCTAAGGTCAAGAGAACCTTCAATTCCTGAGATTCCTATTCCACAAACTGTCAATCACTCACTGATATCTGAATAAATCTGAGAATCCATGCACTGCTACATATACACATGCACAAATTAAGCATGTCACATATTTTTACTGATTTCTGGTGTTGCACACCCACCTGTGCAAATTCCTCCCCAAGACACACACAAGCATGTGCCACTTGACACACCCTAGCCTGTGCACACACTGCTCACTGTCTTTGATATATTTATACACACACACACACACTGTTTGAAATTCACACACATGACCCTGTCCAGTTCACTAATAACCCCCACACACACCACTGATTTCAGAAGTATACACACATACATATCTACAAAACCTGAGATTACTTCTTCTTTAACTGACCTAAGAATTTTGATGGATTAACTGTGAACTGCATTCACTGAATGCATGAATGGGTTCACATTTATTTGTAAACTGTCTGTCCTTTTTTCCTTGTTATTGTTCAGTCCATATTTGTATGGACAGTCCCATATTGAAAATAGATTGTCCTGCATTGATATATTCAGTCCCTTATCCTTGCACCAATCCTATGATTCTCTAGATTTGAGTATCAGACCTATATACCTTGGTATATTGGTATCAAGAATAGCCCCCATGTATGTAGTTAGACATCTGCTTATAACAGTTAAGCATATCCTATGGCTCAGTCTTGGTAATGTAGTCCCATATAACCTTAGTATCATAGTAGTATAAGTCCCCAATTCTAGTTCAGCCCCTATATATATATATATATATATATATATATATATATATATATATATATATATATATATATATATATATATATATATATATATATATATATATATTTGTGAGAGGTTGTAGTTGAGGGGTAGAATGGTAAGCAGGTCAAGGGGAGGGTTCATGACATAAGTAGCAACTGCCACTTGCTTAGTAATATGTAAAAGAATTTAGAAACCATATCAGCCCTGTAGATACTATATATATTTCATAGTAGGAATAGGTAAGTCTAAGGTATTATAGGATTGAAAGGGAATGAGGCATGAAATAGATTTTGATATTGAGTATAGATATCTATAGGGTATAGACCCAACAATCTAAGGTTGACTAACTAGACCAATTTGACCTAGAGTTGACCCAATAGTCTAGAGTTTGACAAAAATCCTAAAAGTTGACCTAGTTTGACTAGATGTTGACTTTGGTTGACCCAGATTGACTTAGACCTAGATTTGACTTAGAATCATGTAGATTGCATCATAAACTCCATTTATCTTATTTTAAACACATTATAACCTGTACTACTCTATTTAGGACACTGTGACTCGGGTGCGGACATCTGATATTTCATTACTCTTTTCAGAGTATTAGGCGAGTACATTCTCTGATAGTTCTCTCATTTATTTGTCAATTACTGTACTTCAGTTCTAGTTAGCTGCATGTGATTCTCTGTTACAAACACGTACTGTTATTTCTGAATCCATGTATACGACACACATACTTACTCGTCTTACCTCTATTATCCGAATCACCATACGAATCACTATTCGAACCACCTATTCGTATCTTCATTTGCCGGTTGGACTTGTACTCGTCTTATGTGTTGGATTTTGGATTCATTTGTATTAGATGGGCGGGGAAATACTTGATTAGATATGTGAACATTCCCACTATTCGAACCACCCCCTGTGAATAATATTCGAACGATAGCCATTCCACACCCGGTCAGGTGTGTGATGTGCCGTATTTACCCTTAGCCGTTTACATGTCTAACTGAGTATTTTAAAACACACTTGGAGAATTTATTCGAATCATTATTAGAACATCATGTGAATCACTATTCGTATCACCTTATTCGATTCACCTTATTAGAACAATGATTAGAATCACATTCGACTCATCTTACATTAGACTCACATTGGGATTACACTCGACTTATATTGTACCACCTGAACTCATTATGTTACTCTAGTTCAGCTAGATCTTATTTTACAGTCTTCTTTGCTATGTTTCTCTTCTTGTTTAGTTACCTTACTTTCATTGTACCTTAACTGCTTCTCTACATCACTACCTGTATAAAACTGCTATTTTCATCAATACAACTGTCTATAACTGCTTTATAGTTCTCTGTCATTTACTTGGGTTTTCTTGATGAATTTTACTCGTTCCTGTCCTGACTGGACCTGTTGAAAATATTACAGATGCTTGCCCTGAGGACATTTGCCCTACTTGCCTTGGAGCAGGAGATAGCTTAGCTACCTATGGCCCCGACACTCAGGAGTGATCGGGAGACTAGCTAGTAGACTTGGTTTAGTTTTTCATGTTTTAGAATTTTAAATTGTAATAACTTGAGATTCGAGTTTGTACTTGAGTTTGTTTGAGATATTATTATTTAGTAGTTTATAAATGTTGTTATTTAGTTTTTTAGTTATAAACTTCTGTGTTATCTTATCGTGCTTAGACTGTGATTGAGATTTCATTATATCTATACTTGTCCTCCGTTCGGAGTTGAGATTTGACAAGTACATTATATATTTGCATGAGTTGTTGATTAGATAGTAATCTAGGACAGCGTTCTATCGTCGACACTGCGGCGTAGGCTGGACGCACCCACTTCTCGTGCCCTTACTCTAGGGTGCGGGTCGTGACAACGCTCGTCTGTAGGAAGCTGGTTCGCCACATATTGGACTAAGTGGTCGAATCGTACACCCACAGCAGACTGGGCCGAACCCACCAGGGGTTCTCCTGCTGGATTGACTGGCAGATTCACTGGAGAAAGACAAAGAGAAACAAGATTAAAAGATGGCTAAACAAAACCACCTAGTGTTTTTAGGCTTATGCAGCCCAGTCCACATGAGTTTATGCGGCTCTGTTTAGCGCGAGCTTATGCGGTTCTGTTTAAAAGAGCTCATGCGGCTCTGTTTGAACATGAGCTTATGTGGCACTAATTAGCGTAAGCTTATACGGCTCTGTTTAGCGTGAGCTTATGCGGTTCTGCTTAGCGGAGCATTATGCGGAGCTTATGCGGCTCGGTTTAGCGCTGCCTCATGCAGCCCAGTTCAGATGAGTTTATGCGGTTCTGCTTAGCAGGGCATTATGCGGCCCAGTCCAGATAAGCTTATGCAGTCCTGTTTGAGGGGGCTTCATGCGGTTCGATTCAGAGGAACTTTTGCGGTTCTGATTCGAAGGGTCTTTATGCGGTTCAACTCACAAAGTGCTTATGCGGCCGTAAGACGACTCTCATGCGGCTTGGACATGGGGTATACCCCTATGCGGCTCGGACATGGGATGCACATGCGGCACACATAGCACAGTATACAGATTCATGAAGACGAAGAAGGCCCGCGCATAAAATATACGACATAGCCATGATGGTTAAAGTTCTGAGTTCGTGTAATTTCTGCCAAAACCCTTACCAGCAATGGCGAAGTGAACGTCGGGATGAACTTCAGGCGCCACAGTCGACGTAGAAGCCACTCCCTTACCCTTCGCCGCAGCCTTGGGAGTCTTGGGGGCCATCGAATGATCGAAAAAGAAGAAGAAGACGGCAGCCTAGGGCAAGAGAGGTTCGAATAAAAGAAGAAAGTAAAGAGTTTTTCTAAAAAGATTACTCTTATTTATAGACGGACAGGGGGGCTCATAGACCGAGGGACGCTTCGATCCGTGTGCCGTCTAAAGAAAAAAATCGACGCTTCGGTCATCGAGGTAAATCTGACCCTTGGGATCCAGCCCCAAAAAGCGGCTTCAAATTCGAAACAAATCAAGACAAAATCAAGGGTCATTATATGAGACGCCTACGTGGCAGAAAGGATAACATGCGGCCAAAACAGTCTATACGGCTAAAAAGTCCATGCGGCCAGGCAGTCCATACGGTCAGGCAGTCCATGCGGCTAGGAAGTCCATGCGGCTAGTACGTCCATGCGGCCAGAACATCTTATGCGGTCAGAAGAGCTTATGTGGACATAGCCATGCTTCTTATTCAAAGTATTTCAATTTTACAAATTAAAAACTTTGAAGGGGGTCTTGTAGAAGCATGGAAATGAACAGGAAATCCTATGCGGCTCAAGACTAGGAAAGTTTCATGCGGCTCAAAAGTTCATTAGAGTTTCATTCGGCTCAGAAGTTACCAGTGAGCCACGTGGCTTTATGCGGTTCAAAAAGTCCTTCACAAACCGGCCGTTATTAATTTATGCAGCTGGTTCATTTAATATCCTGATACGAAGCGACGACTCTGACACGAAGGTTTGACAACCCTGACATAAAAAGTGAAATAATGACCCTGACATAGTGACAGGCTCCTAGGGAAGACAAAAAAATCTTCACAGCTGGCACAGTCTACCAACCCCAAAAAGCTTCCTATGCGGCTACCATCCCTCATGCGGCAGCCACTCTCATGCGGCTGCCACTCTCATGCGGCCGCCACCCCCATGCGGCTGCTACTCCTATGCGACTCGGATCATGGGTCCACCCCCATGCGGCTGCTACTCCTATGCGGCTCGGATCATGGGGCCACCCTCATGCAGCTCAGACTAAAGGATTTTCATGCGGTTTAGATAAGGCTACCCTTATGCGGTTCTGACACGAGGTCACACTCATGCGGCCCAACCATGATAGTCCTCCATACGGCTCATAGCAATTGGGACACGTGACGGGAGCTGATCGAATCTCAATAATTCATATTTATTGCAGTCAATAAGGGATACGTGGCAGGAGCTGATCGAATCTTAATAATTCATATTTATTGTAGTCAATGTAGGACACGTGGAAGGAGTCGATCAAATCTCAATAACTCAGATTTGCTGCAATCAACATAACCGTCTAGATCTGGTCAAATCCTAAATAAGCCAGATTTATTGCTATCATCATAATCATCCAAATTTAATACAATTATTACAATCCGGATTTATGGCGATCAACATAATTACCCAGATATATTGCAATCGTAACAAACCAGATTTATGGCAATCAACATAATGGTCTGGGCTCAGAATCCGCCACGTGGATATACACCTCCATCCATGATGCCTATAAATAGCAAGGTGCCATTCCCTTGTAAAGGAGAGCATGGAGATATACGCACAGATCCAGACACAGAGCGATCCACATTCGAGAAAGTACATTTCTTCCTCGGAGCCAAAGCTGCGTCCGATCGTCCAAGGAGTAAGGCAGAGTTGCCGTCGCTTTCCCGAGCCTCTACCGTCACTTCCCAAAAAAAAATAAACAATTGTACTTAGATTGCTGTACCTAGGTTTTCGTCCCTAGGCTTTTTTTGGACGAGCGAGTTTGTGTTGTGAAGTAAAAGTCCAGTCCTCCCATAAAATTGTTCTGTTCTTTTATAATCAATAGCAAACAGTATATAAGTTCAACTTCCACATTCTAGTTCCCTCTGGGGTCCATGAACACATCCCAAAGAAGAATAGGGTTCGATACAGACAAATATTTCAAAAATCAAGACAAATGGAAACAAGTGGGAAAAGATTTGAAAAGCTTTCGAAATAAGATTCCCAGGGGTCGTCCCTGGAATCTACCAAGAGTTCCTAATATGTGACTGAGTACCAAAATCCTAAAATATTCTATGACTCAACCTTAATCCTAGGGCAGGTTCGTAATAGTATCGATAAGCTCAAGTACTACCGCGACTTCGCATTAATAGCAAAGACTGACCTGCATGGGCCACCACTAAAAATGTGTCACGACCCGCACCCGGATATACGGGTATGAATACGTGGGCCACGCCCAGCCTACGTCGCAGTATCGGCGATATAACGCTGTCAACCACCCAATAACTATCTATAACATCTAGATGGTATATATTAACAATATGTACTCCAATCACAACATCTAAGAGGATAAGAATAATAAGAGATAACAGTAATATCACTGAAATGAATCTAAAACCTACAGATATCATAAATGACATGAATGTGTCGGAGGCATAAACCGACAATGAAATATGAATCTAAATAAGAAAGAATGGCCTAGAGTTCCTAGAAACAACTCACTATAAATGGAACTTCGACATCTGTCACAGCTAGCATCATCCTATAGTCTAATAATGTGGGGCATAACAATCCTAATTTTTGTCAACGTATCCCGTCAGGATGGAACGAGTACATCAACTAACAACAGTTCACAAGATATGACAAAAGCTACAAGACTGTAAATAGAGAGTATATACAAGAAATCATGAAATGCACATGTGAGTATCATGGCAAGGTAAGCTGTAAATCTAGAGCTAGAACAAGGCAAGTAAAACTGATCATGGCATGTACAAGAATTAAGAATCATCTAACTAAGTGTGTGAGTAATAGCTACAACATGTGGCCGGCTTAGGAACTTGTACACTAGTAACAGGCCTGGCTAATCATACATGGAGTGTATGATCAACACACATAATCTATCGATATACAATGGGTGTATAATAGGAATTGACCACATATCTACACTAATACTCCCTGCCCCTGACTAGTATAGTGGATCCAACCATGACACGTCATGACACAAGATTCTTTGAGAAGGTAGCAAGTCTCCTCGAAAATCGTGTCTACACAATGCACAAGAAATAAGACAAGACTTGCACAATATATACCAAAAAAAACAAAGAATAATATCTCATGCCGGGATCCAGACAAATACCAATCCGTGTGAACAATGTGTTAAGAACAACTATATCTACACTAAGTACATAAATTATAACAATTATCATAAATTGGAAAAGTTATCAGCGAATGTACTCGCCTGGGGTCCTGCTGTCAATATGAATCGAGGCTCAGAGTGACGCCACAGACCTAAGGATGAGATAACAAGAGTCAATTAGGGTTCAAATTGTGCATGCTAAGAAATCTAGGTCCAACTAAGTCAATCTAAGACAACTCAGACAAACTGGGTCAAACTAAGGAAAACTAGGTCAAAGGTAGTCTCTATTAACATTTACAAGGTCAACATATCAATTTCAGTGATTGTAAAATCACTGAAATCGATGGATCTCAAAATACAAATAAAAGAAGAAAGATTATAATAATAGGGTGATAGATTGGATGAAAACCTACAGATGTTGTCGAATGGTGAAACAACCATCACCAACGTGTCCAAAATGGTCAAATTAGCTAGGATAGCCTATCCATAAGTTTAATTTGGACACAGGGACAAAAAGGTAATTTTGGATCAAAATGATGTCCGTGTCAGACCCACTTTGTACCGAAAAATATACCAAAATAAAAGTGCACTAAACCTAACAAATTATATGTCCATGAATCCAGAATGACGATATAAACTCAACGGTATATCCGGAATTGGATTCTGATGAGCCGATCTCAAAATAGTTCGTTGACCCGGATATTGGAATCCGATTTGCACGGAAATGCGTGTCAGAGCCAATGTCCACAAAACTCAGCAAATTATATGTCAACGAGTCCAGAATGACGATACGGACTCAATGGTATATCCAGAATTGGATTCCGATGAGCCGATCTCAAAAAGACCCGTTGACTCGCATTGTGGGGCCCGCCGTGTACCGAAATACGTGTCGGAGCCCACGTCCTCCAAATCTAACAAACTTTATATATAATTATGCCAAAACGACGCCACGAGTCTACTGGTGGTGTCAGAAATTGAATACGGAGTCCCGGGTTCAGAATTAGGATTTTACAACTTAAAAATTATGAATTCGGATGGCCAACTTTGGCATCGAATTCAACCAACCAAACAAGCTCATAATAAAACGAAACTGAAATGGCAGAAAGAGGGTTATACCAGATGTGCACAGGAACTGACATTGCATCAAACGGAGCTGTGACGGCAAAGATACGAGTCCGCGAAGTTGGCTCCGCAAAACTGTCCAAAATATACATAATTTAAACGGTCAACTTGGTGGGCGATTTTGATGTATCAAACGACAAAATTAAGGGACAAAACTGGAGGTGAGTGAAGAGATATATACCGAGATTGAGACGGAAGAAACGGTACGACGATCGAAAGGTCAGATTTCTTAAAAACTGCGTACCAAGTTGCTACGACGAAGCGCACTTTCTGAAATCCGTCCGCGCGCGCGTCGACAGGATTCCATGCAAAATGCATGAATCGTGCGTTTCTCGCACCGGGGACGAAGGGGCACGCCACGAGGGCCTGCCCGGAGGTTCGCTGGAGTCGCGTACAGCTTTGGAGGGCTCTCCGACGGCGACGGCGGCGCACGGTTAGCCGGGAGTGGCGTACGGCTGCTGCTGCTTGCCAGCTGCAGCTGCTGTTGCGCTGTTCTGGCCAGCCAGTGGCGGCGGCGGTGTGGCCAACCAGCGGCGGTGGCGACGGTGGCCCAGTAAGAGAAGAAATGAGGAGGAGAAAAGAGATGGTGGTTAATGGTGATGAAGATGTTGAGGATGATGATAATGGTGAGAATGATGGTGGTGGTATTGATGAAATGTAGTGAGAAGGGAGAAGATGATGAGAATGAAGAAGAAAGGAAGGAGGATTTCGGCTAGGAGAGGGGGTAGCTGTGCTGATGGGAGAAGGTGTGTGTGTGTAATAATGGAAGAGAGAGAGATATTATGTGTGTGTGTATAATATATAGAAAGAGAGAGAGAATGAGAGTTTAATGAGAAAGAGAGAAAGAGAAAGTAGAGAGAGAGGGGGGGTGTTGTCCGACCATATAGGGGGTGGCTGGTATAAGAGTGTAGAGAGAGAGTGAGGGTTTAATGAGTGATAGGTGAGGAGGGAGAGAGATAGTATATTTTATATATATATATATATATATATATATATATATATATATATATATATATTTTATATATATAATAGAGAGAGAAATGAGATATTTGTAAAGAGGAGGATATTTTTGAGTAGAAAAAAAGGGAAAATATCAGTGGGGTGTATAGGTAGATATGGTAGGGTCACACTAATTTAGGTTGGTTGTTGGGTCAAGTTTGGACAAGCTTGGGGCCAAGATTTAATTAAAATAATAAATTTAAATGAATTAAAATAATAAATAAAATGGGAGCACTAGGGAGATCAATTTGGTGGCACGCAAGTGGCACGTGCATAGTAGACTCAAAACAGGCCAGGGTTATATATTGGCGACTGGATTGGACCGATCTCGGGCCCAAAAATTAAGTTGGAAGTTAAGTCACGAATTACGACAGACGATAAATTGGTCTAAATTGATCCGAAAGTTGTGCGAAGCAAATGGAGCACAAGGGAAAAAGTTTGAGTAGGACATGATATATCAAATCGAAGATAATCTTGTCTACTACAAACTTTAAGAAGAAAGTTTCCAGAGACTGGCATCCCTGATGCTCTAGAAATTAAAGTCACGGTAAAGAATATTTAATGATCAAAATTAATCAAATAAAAATGAATTATCAAAAATAATTTATTTAGAAAATTTAAAAATAAATCCCAAAAATTCAGGGGGCTTACAAAGGAAGAAAGGGGCATTGGCCACAGGTGTTAACACTACTCCCCAATCCCGAGTCAATGAGTTAACGAGTCAGTCAAGTAATCAGTTGGGTCCGAATAGAATCCTGTGGATCAAGTGTCGATACAATGATTCTATGATGCAATAATTTTAATTATTAACTAAAATACAAGTTTGAATACATATGAACTTGCCTTAGTTTTTTCGATGTTGAAGGTGACGACAGTAAATATTCACCCGAAGTCTCAGAACTGAAAACCTACATTAATAAAATATAACTTACTTGCCAATCTACAGTTACTACAATTCTAATTAATAATACGATATCGTCTAGACTCTAAATTTGCCAATAATTAATAAAATAATCATTTAGTTATAACATATTTTTAGAGGAGTAAAGCTACAATTATTTAATCTTTAACCACGTATATTAATATTTGGTAAAAATGATTTTCTTAATAACTATTATATTTTTATAAATAATGCAGGAAAAACTATATTTTATTTATTAGTAAATAATAAACAATTTTTCATAACTAATACTCTAATTTAAATTACTTATATAAAATACTCGAAAATACTTTTGAAATAAAATAATGATTTATTATCATAAATTAACTATAGTATTTTTAATAGATATTTTAAAATATAAAGAAAACCATTTTAATAGTTATAATATTACAAGAATTATTTATTTAATAATATCTAATATTTTAAGGTAGTAATTAAAATACCGTCTAAAACTCTATTTTGATAAGACAAAAGCCACCAAAATAATTTAACAAATTTATTACGAAAACTATTTTATTTTAATAATTAATAAGAAATCATTTAGCAACGCGAATAACTTAAGGATTTACTAAGGCAATAATGACTAACATTATTCCTAAAAATATTAAATACACTTTATGAATCTTATTATTATTGCCTATAATTTATAGCAAAATAATTAGAGTTTTTCTTTAATAAAAACTAATAATTATGAATCTAAACTGACAATTATAAAGGCCTCACTATTATCATTAGCAATAATATTCTAACCATTATGCACTAATTAATTTAATAAATACTAATAACAAACGCAAACCTAAATTAGGAAACTAATTATCCTGGAATTGACAGAGCTTCATTCTGTCAATTTTGGTCGGACAGAACGATAGTTTTTTTTTTCCTAATTTTTGTTCTGGAATTTAAACAGGATTCTGACAGAAACTATTCCAAAATGTTGGGGGAGGAGACCGAGGGGAGGCCTCGAACTCTGATCGCACGAAACGACGGAACACAGACGCACATGCACGGGGCACGCGGAATGGGGGAACATGCTGGACCCGTGCGGATGTGCGTTGGTTGCATAGTGGCGGGACGGAGACGTCCGACGGCGGCAGGCAAGCCGTTAGGCGGCCGACGGGGGTTGGCCTGCCGGTCGGGCAAAGCTAGTGCGCCAACGGGGAAGTGGGCGGCG
Source organism: Iris pallida (assembly GCA_029216955.1). NCBI lineage: Eukaryota > Viridiplantae > Streptophyta > Magnoliopsida > Asparagales > Iridaceae > Iris > Iris pallida. The sequence continues at coordinate 472,800 of JANAVB010023996.1, read as the reverse complement.
GTCCGGAGGTGGGCGACGGTCCGGGAGGCGAGCGCAGGAGCGTCGGCTTAGGCCTAATGTTGGGAAACACCTCCGAGAGAGGTGTTAGATTGATCGGGGTGAGGAGAGGACTTTAGTGGTTGGGTTGGTTTTGGAATTGGGGGAAGGATGAGGAGAATATGAAGGTTTTGGGGAGAAAGAGATTTATGAAGGTTCTGTGATGTTCCGTATAGGAGAAAGGGGTTTCTGAAAGATTTTACTTGAAAGGGGAGAGGGGTTACGTGGGGTGTGATCCGGGGGAGGAAACGGATCAGGGGAAGACTGGGGAGTGGGTTTGGGAACGGTAGGATTAAGTTAATTGGGTTTGGGTAGGTTCAGCGGGTTCGAGTTTGATAGGGTATGGGTTACGCTAATGGGTTTAAACCTTGGGCTTGAGTTGTGGGCTGAAGCAAAGGCTTTAATTAAGGACTAAAAGTAATAAAAGTAATAATGATAATACACATTACTATATATAAAAATCATTTATTAATAAAATAAAATTCATGGGTTTTACAACCTTCCTTCCTTAGAAAAATTTCATCCTCGAAATTTCAATGGCACGATAGACACGGTTAAGAAAATCCGAATAATTTTTTTTTTTGAAAATTGACCAGTTAAGTTTAGACATAAAGTCGAATCTTGTCATGACTAGGAGAATAAATTATCTAGCCACGATCACCAAGGCATAATTAAAGTCAAGATTTAGACACAATCAAAATAGAATCGATATGGTTCGACACGATTAGAAATACAAAAATAGTATGACCAATTTAAAACTTAAGCAGGGTACAAAAAATATTTAGACATGGTAATCAAAGTCACTACCAAATTACAGTACTTTAGCGACGGCCATTTAGCGACGGACTTTTTCCGTCGCTATCACCGTCGGATCCCCGACGGATTTGTGACGGAATACCGATGGAAAGCAGTGGACAATTTTTTTTATTTTTTTATGTCCATATCCGTCGCTATGCCGTCGATAGGTAGTCGGCCATGTAGCGACGGTTTTATATCCGTCGCTAGAACGTCGGACATTTTGGCGACAAAAGCCTAAAATATTGGCGCAAGATTTACTGACGACTTAGCGACGGAATAATCCGTCGCTACTCGCGCGAGATTTACTGACGCATTAGCGACGGAATAATCCGTCGCTACTCCGTCGCTAAATTTACGTTCCAGACTTAAGTTGAAACGACCGGGGGAACTTTTTCATTCCCCCCAAATTTTACTCTCTCTCCTCTCTCTCTCTCTCCCGCAGTGATCGATCGGCGACCCCCTCTCCTCTCTCTCCCGCGGCGATGGTCGGCGACCCCCTCTCCTCTCTCTCTCCCAAAGGTATTCCCCTCTCCCTCTCCCTCTCTTTCTCGCTCTCTCTCTCTCTCGCGCGCGCGCGGTGGTCGTGGGTGCAGCGGGCCGGGGGCGTCGGGGCTGCGGGGGCGGCGTCGACTGCGGGGGGCGGCGGTGGCGACGGTGGCGGGGGGTATGGAGGGGGCGGTGGGAGGGGGCGGGAAGCGTTGGAGGGATGGGGGCGCGCGGGGGCTGGCCGCGGGGTGCGGGGGGTTGCGGAGGGGGGCTGGCCGTGCGCGGGGGGCGGGGGGTGTGGAGGGGGCGGTGGGATCGAGGGGGCGGGCAGCGTTGGGGGGGTACGATGGGGGCGGGGGCTGGCCGCGGGGGTGCGGGGGGGGTATGTGTGGAGGAGGGCTGGCCGCGGGTGGCGGAGGGTGTGGAGGGGCGGCGGTGGGAGGGGGCGGGGGGTGTGGAGGGGGCGGTGGGAGGGGGCGGGCAGCTGCCTCCTCCTCTCCCACAAACACACACACACACGGACAAACACACACACACGGACACACACACACACGGACACACACACACACACACGGACACACGGACACACAGACACACACACACACGGACACACGGACACACAGACACACGAACACACAAACTGAGAATTAGTACATTGTTTGTGTTTACTGATTTAAGGATGATTAAATCATTAGGTTTAATCCTATGTCATGTCTGGGTTTAAGTTATATGTTATGATTCATGTTCGCATAGGGATTTTGGTTTTTGAATTTGAGCTGTTACATTCTTTTACATTCTGTTACATATACTTACCAGATGGCATCCATGACCCGAGGAGCAGCACGTCGTTTGAAGAAAATAGTGAATGCTGAGGTGGCTCCTCCTACAGTTGAGGAGGAAGTGGCACCGGTTGCTAGTGAGACCGGGAGTTCTAGTCATCCAGCACCGGTAACTAGTAATGCCGAGAGTGCTTTTGATGCAGTCCTGGCAAGGGACGACGCCTCTCCTCGTACCAAAAATCTCGCTTTTCGGAGGTGGTTGCGTGAAAGTATCACTGAGCGTTTGCGTGAGCAGCGTGGCAAGCATTAGCTATTAGTACTTATTTGTATTGGACTATTTTTATTGGGTTGTTTTTGTTTTAGACTATTTGTATTGGACTACATATATGAATTAGAACTGTGTCAATCTCTGGATTATATTGGACTACGACACCGCGGTAACATAGTTCCTGCAGCCATTCGACTGGCGAGGCAGAAACTATGTATCCGTAGATAAAGTGGACTGTCCTCCGACCCTCATCCCTCGACAATGATGATACGACAACCAACCGGAGAGGATACTCCGAGAGATCCATCTGGGTAGGACGTATACTCTGAGAGATCACCCTTACAGAAATGATATCAGTAGTGGGATCGAATGTTGGAGAAGATATTATCACAGTATACGTCCTCTCCTCCACGATGGCTCTAGACCCATCTGCTCGTCCCTGCTTCCATTCTTCTTATTTGACTCTCTCAGCCACGCATTATATATTGGTTTGGTTTATGCATATTTTTTCAGCTCCATTTGCATTAGTCCCTGCAGCCATTCGACTAGCGAGGCAGAAACTATGTAGCCGTAGATAAAGTTGCCTGTCCTCCGACCCTCATCCCTCGACAATGATGATACGACAACCTATCACTATATCTTATATAGTAGTAGATGATGTCTTAGTATTACATTAGTGAGTTCATCTTGATTCTGTTACGTCCTTCAGATACTATATACGATAAGAACATAGATGGTTCACACTAATGTATGCTAGAATGAATCTTGACTTGTGTTCTGAGCCATCCGTTCTGATCAAGCATCTTCCTTCTCCTCTCCTCCACCATGGCTCTGAACCAATCTGCTCCTCCCTACTTCCCTTCTTCTTATTTGACTCTCTCAGCCACATATAACATTCAGCTCAAGTGTAGAGTCGGGGGAGAAGAAGTGGGCAGGAAGCTGAGGGGGAAGCAGCACAGCCTGCAGCATGACCCAAAGGAAGTACAGAGGTTTTCTTCAACAGCCGTAGGAGAAATAGTCCTCCTACGGCTGTTGAAGAAAACCTATGTACTTCCTCCGGGTCATGCCGCCGGCTGTGCTGCTTTCCCCTCATCTTCCTGCCCACTTCTTCTCCTCCGACTCTACACTTGAGCTGGATGTCATATGTGGCTGAGAGAGTTAAATAAGAAGAAGGGAAGTAGGGAGGAGCAGATTGGTTCAGAGCCATGGTGGAGGAGAGGAGAAGGAAGATGCTTGATCAGAACGGATGGCTCAGAACACAAGCCAAGATTTATTCTAGCATACATTAGTGTGAATTATCTATGTTCTTATCGTATATAGTATCTGAAGGACGTAACAGAATCAAGATGAACTCACTAATGTATGCTAGAATGAATCTTTGGTTGTGTTCTGAGCCATTCGTTCCGATACTTGGCAATTAAGTCATTCGACTGGGGAGGCAGCAACTATATATAAGGCTACTTGCATGTTCTTCCAACTTTAAATTACAAGATTACTACATTTGGTTACATAAATCACTAACCTTATCGCGGCCAATGTTTACAGTCTTGGTCTCAACTGTCTTCGATTCTATGATCCCATGCTTTCAAAAAATAGACAACGCAGACTCCATGGAATAGAATGGCCTTAAATCATCGACTTTGAGTTTTAAACCCTCACGTAGCCTTTCTGCTTCACTTCTAGGGTCGAGCAGCATCTTCTTGCAAGCTTCGGTCTCCAGATACTTAGTATCAAGATTCTGGACGCTTTCGTAGAGCATGTCAACGCATCCTAGCGTCAATTTCCTGTCGAGTAAATTGGCGCTAGGATGCGTTGACATGCTCTACGAAAGCGTCCAGAATCTTGACACTAAGTATCTGGAGACCGAAGCTTGCAAGAAGATGCTGCTCGACCCTAGAAGTGAAGCAGAAAGGCTACGTGAGGGTTTAAAACTCAATGTCGATGATTTAAAAACTCGGCGAATTTACGGGTGCCCCACATTTGAGTGCTACACCAAGACCCACCGTGATGAGGTTAGTGATTTATTTAACCTAAGACATGGGATCATAGAATCGAAGACAGTTGAGACCAAGACTGTAAACATTATGTGAGTTCATGTAGAATGAATTTTAGGTTGTGTTCTGAGCTATTCGTTTCCATACTTGACAATTAAGCATGTGAAATAGAACTGATTATGTTTAGTTTGGCTTACGATACAGATTTTCACATCCAAATTGAAATTCAAGTACAATTATTACTAAACCTTCCACGATACAAATTCGAAATAGTCTATACTAATCCAGCACGTCCTTATAGTTCTCCTACGTATGTTGAAGAAAACCTCTGTACTTTCTCCGGTTGGGTTGTCTTCTGAGCCATCCGTTCTTACACTTAAAATACAGGGATTGGATTCTGTATTTCGTATTTTCGGCGAACCCAGGGATTGGATTCTGTATTTTGTTTTTTGGTTTCTGTATTTTGTTTCTAGCTCCATTTGCATTAATCTACGGTACGACATGGTGATCAGGACATATATAGTCCCTGCAACCATTCGACTGGCGAGGCAGAAACTATGTAGCCGTAGATAAGTTGACTGTCCTCCGACCCTCATCCCTCGGCAATGATGATACGACAACCAACCGGAGAGGATACTCCGAGAGATCCATCTGGGTAGGACGTATACTCTGAGAGATCATCCTTACAGAAATGATATCAGTAGTGGAATCGAATGTTGGAGAAGATATTATCACAGTATACGTCCTCTCCTCCACGATGGCTCTAGACCCATCTGCTCGTCCCTGCTTCCATTCTTCTTATTTGACTCTCTCAGCCACACATGATATCCAGCTCAAGTGTAGAGTAGGCGAAAAAGAAGGGGACAGGAATAGGAGGGGGAAGCAGCACACCGGTGGCATGACTCGGAGGAAGTACAGAGGTTTTCTTCAACATACGTAGGAGAACTATAAGGATATATCTTTTCACAATATGTCATCTTGTCAAAGACTCTTAATGTGACAACCATGTTACCGCGGTGTCGGAAGACTAACATGTCATAATTTTCTAAGCCGTGTGTTTTGACATAATCATCCCAACTCTTTCCTCCTGTGTCGTAATCTCGCATTATTACATAGAACTGAAATCCGGTTGGGAGGATTATGTCAAAACATACGGCTTATAAAATTATGACATGTTAGTCTTCCGACACCGCGGTAACATGGTTGTCACATTTAGGGTCTTTGACAAGGTGATATGTTGTGTTTACATATATCCTTATAGTTCTCCTACGTATGTTGAAGAAAACCTCTGTACTTCCTCCGGGTCATGCCGTCGGTGTGCTGCTTCCTCCTCCTATTCCTGTCCCCTTCTTTTCCGCCTACTCTACACTTGAGCTGGATATCATGTGTGGCTGAGAGAGTCAAACAAGAAGAATGGAAGCAGGGACGAGCAGATGGGTCTAGAGCCATCGTGGAGGAGAGGACGTATACTGTGATAATATCTTCTCCAACATTCGATACCACTACTGATATCATTTCTGTAAGGGTGATCTCTCAGAGTATACGTCCTACTCAGATGTATCTCTTGGAGTATCCTCTCCGGTTTGGTTGTCTTCTGAGCCATCCGTTCTCACACTTAAAATACAGGGATTGGATTCTGTGTTTTGTATTTTCGGCGAACCCAGGGATTGGATTCTGTATTTTGTTTTTTGGTTTCTGTATTTTGTTTCCAGCTCCATTTGTATTAATCTACGGTACGACATGATGATCAGGACATATATAGTCCCTGCAGCCATTCGACTGGCGAGGCAGAAACTATGTAGCCGTAGATAAGTTGACTGTCCTCCGACCCTCATCCCTCGACAATGATGATACGACAACCTATCACTATATCTTATATAGTAGTAGATGATGTCTTAGTATTACATTATGTGAGTTTATCTTGATTCTGTTACGTTCTTCAAATACTATATACGATAAGATCATATACTACACCATATGTACCGAACATAGATGATTCACACTAATGTATGCTAGAATGAATTTTGGGTTGTGTATTCTGAGCCATCCGTTCTCACACTTGAAGATAAATTTTCAGTATAACGACGGATATTAGGTTACTCTTCAGTATAATTGATGTCTTTTCTTGGATAATTGGTGTGCATTAAATTCGTATGTGCATATTTCGTCTATGTAATTTTTGGATATATACCTACGCTGGGTTATAAGCGATGATCTGATATACAAAGGAGGTGCTGCCGAAATTTTTGTAGACATTTGGATACATTGTATGTTCGGATATTTTTTTTATGTTTGGATAATTTAATGTTGGATATTGGATATATTGTGTTGGTAATATTTTGTTGGATATTGGATACGTTGGATATTGGTGTCGGATATGGATATTTTGCATATGGATATATGGTGTTGGATATTGGATACGTTGGATATTCGTGTTGGATATGGATATATGGTGTTGTATATGGATATTTTGCATGTTTGATATTGTGTTGGATGTGTTGTACAAACAGGAAAGAGTCTGTTTGCAGTATTTTTTTTTTCAAAAATTAGAAGTTAGCGACGGACTGGCGACTACTGAGCGACGGATAGTCCGTCGCTATCTGGAAAAACTGAGTTTAGCGATGAAGTGGCGACGGAAAAACCATCGCTACCTGGAGCATTTCAATAAAGCGACGGATTGGCGACGTAATATCCGTCGCTATCTGTAGGATTTTACATTGAGCGACGGTTTAGCGACGGAATGTCCGTCGACCTAGTTCTGTTTGATGTCCATAAATTTTGCTGTTAGCGACGGATGTTTTGTCGCTAATACGCTTTTACCGACAAATCTACGACGGATTAGCGACGGATATTGCGTATCAGAAAATCACTGATACGGTTTTGCCGACTCTTTAGCGACGGAGTATTCCGTCGCTAAACCTATATCCTGATACATGTTTTGACGAAAGCTAGTCGGTAATCCGTCGCTATATATATTTAAATGAGCCGGCGGTATTCCGTCGCTAAGTCGTCGCTGAGCGACGGAGTAGCGACGGATATGTTTTAGCGACGAGGTTATTCCCGACGGCTGTTTTACCAAAATATCCGTCGGTAATCCGTCGGTATTTATTTTTGGCGACGGAATACCGACGGATAAGGCCGTCGGTAAATCCATGTATTTTGGTAGCGTCTAATCATGATCAGAACATGATTTGGCATGATTAGGGATAGATTCGAAGCATAGTCGAAATTCTACGCAAACACGATAAATTACAGGTATGATCAAGATACGATCAAACCTAAGCATATTTACGAATACATTCGAAATATGAGCAAAATCAGAATTATCTAGACATGATCAGAGATAGAATTGAAATATTTTTGTGATCAAAAGTTCATTTAGGCAGGAGTAAAATATAGGCACGATTAAAATATAATCAAACGATCACAAAAAAAGGATGAAAATCAAATCATGTTCCATGAACATAGGAGGAAAGAAAGAAAAGAAAGTCAAAGGTTTGTTGAGAAGGCATAAAATAATGGAATCTACTAAAATGAGGGACTATATAAAAAAATACCACATTAAATTGGAAGGAGAGTATAAGGATTTGCAACTCGGAGAAAATTAACAATTGTATGATAATAGGATGGTGAAGATAATTAGAATAATATAGTTATGGTAGAGATATAATTGGATAAGATGCTTCCATTGAGGACTAAGTGATGATCAAATGATGGTAGAAAGGATATCGAATCACTATTTCAAGGGTCAAAAGGCATTTTAAGATATGATATGAAGGAAAATAACTTACAAGATAATCATCTCCTTAACATCCCGTGGAGAACCAATCTCTAACTTGCTAAACTAGATAAACTTTCTGTATCTACAGAGAACTACAACAGCTGCTAATGCACTATAACTAATATGAGTCTCCAACGTTTGATAGTTTTTCAACAAAATTTTCAAACCCAATTGCTCCTTTACTTGCATGTCAATGCTTTTGTCTCAATTCCTTACTACTACTTGATACTACTATCTTTTCTTGGAATCCATTCTTCTTTTTTTCGCTCCTGAATAATCCCTCTATGGGTTATATCCATCCTTTATGTAGAATAATCTTCAAAAATTAATTCCTTTGAGTGTTTCTCAACTTGATCCTTATAATCCCACGTTTAGTACTTCTGTGGAATTTTTTTAATCAAATCCTAGTCTTTCATCACCAACCTTTCATTACCTACGGCTTCTCCCATCTTGCCATATAACTTTTTTTTAATCATAAAATTCAAAATTATCACATTCCTTCATTCGTTTAAATCCAATACCCAAGAACTAGTAAGTACCACTAACGATTCTATCCTAAATGAACCACAACCTATAATTCTCTCCAAATTAACTTGCTTACCATGTGCCTTATCATACTACCCTTTTCTAGCCTTAGCTATCTAATCTCATAGGAAAAATATCGATCCTCTAAGGATGCTCTTACCAGAATAATATAATAAGGTTGCTAGGCAACTATCTAGATTTTTCCCGTATATAACTATCACTAACTATATATATAGCTACAAAAATATATAACTATCCACAAAATATATACAACACACTAAAATTGAACCGTGAAATAGATTGAGCCAATAGAGATTGATATGTAGGACCGTTGAGCACCTCTAGAGGAAGGGTGAATAGAGTGAGTGCAGCAGAAAATAATCACCAATTTCAAAAATAAAAACAGATAACTATGGCAGTGAGTAAAGAGACAGTAAATTGATATAGCAAGAGATAGAGAAATCAAACTCAGTGACACAGCGATGTATACTGGTATCCCTCTGAGAGGACTAATCCAGTCTCGAGTACTCTTGCTCGATGTTAATCAACTAAGGCACAAGCTAATTGAGAGTTTGCAGTCTCTTATAACATCGTGCTTGGTGACAAGTGCACGACCGACTTCACAACACCGTGCTTGTCGACGAGCGCACGACCAGCTCCAAAAACAGAGAATAGTTTTTGAACTTTGAACAACCTCTTTACAACTCTTGAGAACCAAAAGACTCTAGATCAAATAAATATTACTGGCTTTTGGCTAAGATATGTGTAGGTAAAATATGAAAGCTTTAGATCAAATGAAAACACTTATTTAAGAGAGAAGAGAAGATGAATTGATTAAGTGATTTGGAATGAGAAATTTTTTTCTATTTATAGGTGTTTTCGAGGATCGAACTCGGACAAAATTCTGGCAGAGTTCTGATGCAAAAATTTCGCAAAAGAACGTTGCATGTAGATTTGGAGGCAACAAATATTTAAATTCAAATTGACCGAACTCGAACCGAACTCGGCTTGAGTTCTGTCTCAGTAAAGATGTAAAATATTTGTCAAATTTTGTTGCACAAAGTGAATGATATTTTTGGTAAGTGGACTTTGGATGGGTAGGCTGTATAGGAGAGTGGACTATGATTAACCTAAGCCAGTAGTATCCAGTCGATCTTATAATATATATCCTAAACTCAATAAAGATAAAATACATAATAAATTGTAAAATGACTCGGACTGATTCCAATGAGAATGAGCTTCAATGATGATTCACATGCTTGCTGATGTAGTAGTACGCTTTTTGAAATTGATTTTACTAGACCTGAAATGATTAGCAACAGTTCGTATATTTTGTGCATTAACTTAAGTTAGTGTCGATTATTAAAATCGGGTGTGACCATGAAATGGGCCAACAATCTCCCCCATTTTGATAATTGACATACTTGAGTTTATACCAAAATATATCTAAATAGAACGAAATAAAAATACCTGAAAAAGAATAAATGATGGTGTTTGTTGATTTGATTTGGTATTTTTGGTATTGCTCTTTCTCCCTTTTTGTCAATGTCAAAAAAAATATTTTTGGCTCCCCCATAATGTGTGAAGCCAACAATGTTCATCAAAAGACAAAGTAATGCTAGAGAGAGAACCACAAATAACAAAATTGCCACAAATAACAAGTGCATAGCAAAAATAACTAAAAGTGAAATATGAAAATGTCATACGTAATAAAAGATACAACCATCACAAACTGTTAATAAATGTCTAACTGTAAAGTTTAGACAAAAAAACTACATAAGATCATCATCTATCAAACTACATCCAAAAGAACCACTAACTCAAGTCCTCATCACATCGGCGTGTCGTCACCTCCAGGAGCATTTGGTGGAAAGTATGCAGCAGTAGGATCGATATGAGGAAATGTCGTCTCATCATCAAACCTAGGTCCAGGGAAGCTGGGGTGATGAAGCATAGTGACTGGATGTATGGGGTCATGAGAAAGACTTCAGTGAATATCAGCAATACTGTTCCGCAACACCTGAGCCTGGGTGATATGGCGGAACTCAGAATCAAGATAGCCTTGATGTCGTTGTGCTGAGAGGGCAACAAAATCATCAAAGTACTGATAAAAATTGGGGTCAAAACCCGGAGCAGGGGCTGGAGAAGCAGCAGCAGGAGGAGCCTCGGGGTCATCATTGTGAACAGGTTCAGCACCAGAAGACCGAGAAGGAGTAGGATATAACCTAGACCTACTGAGTTCAATGGCAGTAGCGGAGTAAGGACAGGTTTGAAGATCAATTTCAAACCTCCTGAAGATGGAAGCCACGTGCATAGGGTAGACAGGGTTGCGTCCCATATTTCTGCAGTTAAGCATCCATGCCATGACAGTCTTTGGAACAGAAAACGGAATACCAAAATGAATATGGTACATGGTTGATGCCTCCATAAATATGATCTCGTTAGAAGATACCGTCTTTGGAAGAAGTACATATAAACCTATGAAGTTCAGAGAAGTTTTGATTCAGATGTTTGGAATATACCCTTCTAGGAACAGGTTTAGGATGACACAATATTTCTTTGAAGGAATCAAGGATGACACCTTCAAGGAATTGATATGGTGAATATCCACTAATGCCTCACCTACATCAGGAACATAAAAATATTCACTAATGTCTGTGTCATTGAACTCTAGTTCCTGTCTAGCTACACAAGAATAGAAGTTGCCATTATTTTTTACTTGCAAATTGCAGTAAAACATACAAACAACATTATCATAAATATTCTCAGCAACTTCGAAAAAATTACGAAAACCAATACGGTTGAAAGTAGGGGCATATTCAGAAAAGATAGTAAAGTTAACACGTGCCCCAGCACAAATTTTACGACCCAAAAACGAATCGAACCAAAGATCAGAAAATTCCCTATCGGGAAAGAGTCTGGAGTCTTAGTCATTCCAGTAGGACGGGCTGGACTGAAGACATTGGTTTGGAACATAGTTCGAGGAAGATGATCCTGCTTGAGAGGAATCAATCTTTCTCTTCTGATGTTTGGGTGCCATGGATTAAAAGGAAGGAAGTTGAATACCCTGAGTAAAGGATGAAGAAGGTGGAGAGGACGGCCCACTAGACTCCGAAAAAGCTTCAAGAGAAAGAGGAGGAGAAGCGCTCTTGATATTTGGAGGGTTTTTTTCGGTAGAGTTGTGAAGAAAAACGAAGGGAAGAAGGTGATTATATAGGGCTAGGGCCGGCTGTTCGGTTCTGGAAATCCGCACAGCGTCGACCGAACTCTGTCCGAACTCGGTTAGAGTTCGGTCCGAGTTCGGCTGCTTGTATTTCCAATGTCATAAATGCAGTATTTGTTCAAAATTTGAATCTATAACTGTTACACTTCTTCATTTAATAATTTCTGTTACTTTGGGTTAGCTGTAAGGGCCGGATCCCAACTAACGGTAGTCCGAAGACTAGTACACCGTGTCGCTACAAGCTATTTGTGCCTGTATGATAGAAGGACTCTTTCGGCTTGTATCCAAAATAATTTCTATTAATAAATTACAAAGTTTCGAGTTATAAAATAAATTTAATAAACATACTACATTATGAATCTAAAAATTCAAGTATGTCGAGCTCTCGCCGCATAATGTTAAAGCGGTCTTCAGCCAGTGATTTTGTGAAAATGTCTGCTAGTTGATGATCTGTGTCAATAAATTCTAAGCAGATGTCCTCGTGTTGTTGGTGATCACGTAAAAAGTGATGACGAATTTCAATGTACTTTGTGCGTGAGTGACATACAGGGTTCTTAGTCAAGTTAATAGTGCTAGTGTTATCATAGTAAATAGGAATCTCAGTGTAGTGTAGATTATAGTCTTCTAAGGTTTGCTTCACCCACAAAATTTGAGCACAGTAACGTCCTGCGGCGATATACTCAGCCTCAGTAGTTGATAATGCTATAAAATTTTATTTCTTGCTAAACCATGAGACTAAGGCCTTTCCTAGGAAATGACACGTACCACTGGTACTTTTAAGGTCAACTTTGCATCCTGCAAAATCCGCATCCGAGTAACCTATCAGGTAAAAGAATTTGGTTTTAGGATACCACAAGCCGACTGTTAAAGTTTTCTTAAGGTATCGGAAGATACGCTTAACGGCACATAGGTGTGATTCCTTAGGATTTTCCTGGTATCATGCACAAATGCAAACACTGAACATAATATCAGGACGGCTAGCAGTTAAATATAATAAGCTACCAATTATACCTCGATACTTACGCTGGTCGACAGGTTTGCCACTTTCATCAGTGTCAAGCTTTGTAGATGTAGCCATTGGAGTTTCGATTGGCTTTATATTTTCGAAGTTGTACTTTTCAGTATGTCCTTCGTATATTTGGCTTGATTGATGAATGTTTCCTTTGAGTGTTGTTTGGAGTCCTAGGAAGACGTTCAGCTCTCCCATCATACTCATCTCAAATTCACTCTGTATACACTTAGCAAACTCTTGACAAAGTTTTTCATTAGTAGATCCGAATATAATATCATCAATATATATTTGCACAAGAAGAATATCATCATCTAAAGACTTGATAAACAAAGTTGTATCAACTCTTCCTTTTAAAAAACTATTTTCAAGTAAGAAGGCACTTTGGCGTTCATACCAAGCACGAGGTTCCTGTTTGAGTCCATAGAGTGCTTTCTTAAGCTTGAAGACGTGATCAGGTTTTTAAAAATCTTCAAAACCAGGGGGTTGTTTCACAAACACTTCTTCTTTCAGAAATCCGTTTAAAAATGCACTTTTCATGTCCATTTGAAATAATTTAAAATTATTAAAACATGTAAATGCATAAAACATGCGGATAGCTTCTAGTCTAGCAACAGGAGCATATGTCTTATCATAATCAATACCGTCTTCTAGATTATAACCTTGTGCCACTAGACGTGCTTTGTTGCGTAGAACTTGTCCATCTTTACTTAGTTTATTTCGGAACACCCATTTGGTACCAATTATCGATTGACCAATAGGTTTAGGAACGAGTTCCCAAACTTGATTTCTCTCAAATTGATTTTCCTCTTATATGGTATTAATCCAAAACTCATCATTAAAAGCATCTTCTATATTCTTAGGTTCTATTTGTGAAATAAAAGCTACATTTGTTGCTATTTCAGAATCTTTAAAAGAAGAGCGTGTACTTACACCTTTTGATATATCACCTATAATGAGTGTCTTTGGATGATCTGGTAAGAACTTCAAATTCAAATCTATGAGTCAGATCTTCTACATAACTCTAATCAGTTCTTGCTTGTACATTTTCATCATCACTGTCGCTAGATCTGTGACTATTGAGCTCATCAAAAGTAACGTTAATGGATTCTTCGACAATCATAGATCTTTTATTAAAAATTCTATATCCTTTACTCTTAGAAGCATATCCGAAAAATATCCCTTCATCTGCTTTAGAGTCGAACTTTTCCAAGTTGTCCTTGGTGTTCAGGATAAAACAACGACATCCAAAAACTTTAATGTTTGGAATCCTTCCGAACCAAAGTTCATAAGGTATTTTTTTCGAGATGGGTCGAATTAATACCCAATTTAAAACATGACAGGCTGTACTAATAGCTTCTGCCCAAAAATATTTAGGAAGATTATGCTGATTCAGTATGACTCTAGCCATCTCGCTTAGAGTACGGTTCTTCCGCTCCATAACACTATTCTGTTGAGGAGTTCTAGGATAGGAAAATTCGTAGTAATATCCACTATCATCACAAAACTTTTTAAAATCAGTATTTACGAATTTGCCACCCTGATCACTTCGGATATGAGTAATTATGAAGCCTTTTTCATTTTATACCTTTTTACAAAATAATAGCATCACTTTTGTTTGTTAAAAAGTAAATCCAAGTAAAACGAGAGAAATCATCAACAATAACAAATGTGTAGAGCTTACCGCCAAGACTAGTGACTCTATTAGGACCAAATAAATCCATATGTATCAACTGCAAAGGTCTAGAAGTAATTACAGCGTTGATGGATTTAAATGTAGACCTATGTGCTGTTAGCATGTCCTAGTCTCATATGCCATAGCCAGCTTTCATCTAGGTTAGCTACTAGGCATCTTCCTGCATTGTTAGTACTCTATAGAAAGAAAACGTAAATATTGTCTTCTCTAATCCTTTTATGTATGGGATTACAATATGACATATCATATATGGTACATTTTTCTTTTACAAAGTTGATACCAAAACCATTATCAGCCAAGTGACTTATGCTTAATAGGTTATATTTCAATTATTTAACTAGACAAACATCTTTTATTACAGGATAAAAAGATATACCAACAGTGCCATTTCTAATTATATCACCTCTCAGGTTCTTTTCGAAGGAGGCGTATCCTTCTTTCTTCATCGATAACGTGGCGAACAAAGATGTATCACCAGTCATGTGCCGCGAACATCCGCTATCGAGGATCCACTTGCTTTTAGCATGAGTGGGTTGAGGGTCCGCCTACAAAATAAGTAGATGAATCCTTTAGTACCCGTTTACTGAAGGGTCCATATTGATTAGTCTTAGGTCTCCAAATAATGTGCGGTTGTCAACAAGTTTTCTTGCTAAACAATTCTGTGATATGTGTCCATGAGTACCACAGTATGTGCAAGTTTTGAAAATGTGTTTGTAGAATTTGTGTTGACATGCATATGTGGTTTCTTTGAAAACCTATAAGTGAAAGCATGGTGATATTTATGTTTCTTACGTGCTTTCTGTGTTTTAGTCCTCTTAGGTGTATGCTTGGCATTAGGACTAAACTTAGGCTGTGTCACAGGTATTGTCTGTTTTCCTAACTTAATTTCTAACTTTTTAGAAACCGCATAAGACTCTTCATATTTAGTAGTCATATCCATGAGTCTTTGTTCTGTGACTAAGTGCTTCTTCTTCTCTATGTCATATAACTATTGTATTTTGACATAGTCTCTTTTTTTCTTTTTAATTTTTAGGATAGCCTCATGATAGTCTACTTTAAGCTTGTCTATCTCTTCCGTGTTACCGGTAGTAGACGTCTCTTTAATGTCGTCAATGAGACTGGAAGTCTAGCTACTTCGGTTGTGCATGCCTTAACCTCTTTTCGAGATTGCTTATACTTGTCAAGCATATTTCTGTGTTCTTCAAGTAGTTCGCTGAAGGAATTTTCTAATTCATCGAAAGTAAAGTCGTGAAACAAAAGATTTGAGGATACCTTATCAAAAGCCATAAGACAGACATTGGCATTTCTGCAGGGTCTGTCTTCTTCCTTTGTATCACTGGCGTTGCTTTTATGCCAGATACTTATATTTACATACTTTCGACTAGTTGTTGCTTTTCTGCTTGATATTGATCTATCGTATGGACTACTTTTCTTTGAAGTTGGACAATCCTTCTTTATATGCCCTGATTTCTTGTATCCAAAGCATATTGTTTCATCTTCATTACTTTCTTGGATATCTCTCTTCTTTCTGTTTGATTTCTTAAACTTTAGAAATTTTCTGAAGTTCTTCACTAGTAGGGCTTATTCATCACCATTTGATGATTCTTCCTCAGAATTATTGCATGTTGACTTTCTGGCTTGAGCTTTAAAGGCGATAGATTTTTTCCTTTGGGGTAGCTTCTTCGAACTCTTGCAGATCAAGCTCATGGGTCATGAGCTTGCCCATAAGTATTTCCAGGGACATGGTGGTGAGATCGTTTCCTTCAATGATTGTTGTTGCCTTTGGGTTCCAGTTCTTGGTTAGAGCCCATAGCACTTTTCTGATCTTCTCGTGATTACTGTAATCATTACCAAGAGATTGCAAAGGATTATTAATATCAAGGAAACTAGTGAACATCTGTGTAATTGACTCACCAGATTTTATTTTAAAAGATTCATATTCCTGTGTTAGTCTGCTGATTTTGGATTCCTTCACTTGGAAAGTACCTTCATAAGTTATCTCAAGAAATTTCCAAATCTCATGAGATGTCTTACAGGTTGAAAATCTGTTGAACTCCGTTTTGTCAATTGTACAGAATAGTGCGTTGATGGCACGAGCATCTAGACTAGCATTTGCTTTTTCAGCCTCTGTATATTTGTCATGAGGCTTGTCTATAAGCACGCCATCAACTACTGTAGGTGCCGATTTCTTATAACTGTCAACTACTATAGACCAAAGATCAAAGTCAAGAGACTTTAAAAAGAATGTCATACATGTTTTCCAGTAAGTATAGTTTATACCATCAAATAGTGGGAGTCTATTTGTGGATTGCCCTTCACTGTTGAATATTGATTTTACGACTGCCATATATATTCTCTGAGATTTGTTATATTAGAATATAACCCGCTTTGATACCAATTGTAGGACCGTTGAGCACCTCTAGACGGTGGGTGAATAGAGTGAGTGCGAGTGCAACGGAAAATAACCACCAATTTAAAAAATAAAAACAGATAACTATGACAGTGAATAAAGAGACAGTAAATAGATATAGCAAGATATAGAGAAATCAAACTCAGTGACACATCGATGTATACTGGTATCCCTTTGAGAGGACTAATCCAGTCTCGAGTACTCTTGCTCGATGTTAATCTACTAAGGCACAAGCTAATTGAGAGCTTGTAGTCTCTTACAACACCGTGCTTGGTGATAAGTGCACGACCAACTTCACAACATCGTGCTTGGCGACGAGCGCACGACCAGCTCCAAAAACAGAGATAGTTTCTGAACTTTGAACAACCTCTTTACAACTCTTGAGAACCAAAAGACTCTAGATCAAATAAATATTACTGGCTTTTGGCTAAGAGATGTCTAGGTAAAATATGAAAGCTTTGGATCGAATGAAAACACTTATTGAAGAGAGAAGAGAAGATGAATTGATTGAGTGATTTGGAATGAGAATTTTTCTATTTATAGGTGTTTTCGAGGACCGAACTCAGACAGAATTCGGACAGAGTTTTGATGCAAAGATTTCGCAAATGAACGTTACATACAGATTTGGAGGCAACAAATATTTAAATTCAAACTGAACGAACTCGGCTTGAGTTCTGTCTCAGTAAAGATGTAAAATATTTGTCAAATTTTGTTGCACAAAATGAATAATATTTTTGGTAAGTAGACTTTGGATGGGTAGGCTGTATAGGAGAGTGGACTATGATTAACCTAAGCTAGTAGTATCCAGTCGATCTTATAATTTATATCCTAGACTCAATAAAAATAAAATACATAATAAATTATAAAATAACTCGGACTGATTCCAATCAGAATGAGCTTCAATGATGAGTCGCATGCTTGCTGATGTAGTAGTATGCTTTTTGATATTGATTTCACTAGACCTGAAATGATTAGCAGTAGTTCGTATATTTTATGCATTAACTTAAGTTAGTGTCGATTATTAAAATTGAGTGTGACCATGAAATGGGCCAACAATGGTCCTAAGTTCTAGGAAAATTAAGTAGAATTTTATAGAAAATCTATTCTTTTTGGCTGTGTAAGAGATTTCTGAAAATGGAGACATCCGTTAGAAATGCAAATCCTCTAATCCAGCAAAAGTAAGAATAATTTGATGGTGCTAAAAAGATAACCATGGTATGGATATAGTCTTAATAATATTCGGAAACCAAATATATCCGAAGTCACTTTGCCTCAAATTCATGCATTGCTAGAGTGCACCTGGCTGCAGTGAATTTTTTGGCTCAATAACTCGAATAATGATAGGTTATCGAGTAGTCTATCAACTTCATCCATTTCTTGACTGAACAATATAGGAGACAAACATGATGCATTTAGGACAGTCTCAATAATATTCGAAAACCTATGAACATCTGAAATCACTTCAACTTAGAGTCTATGCCTCGCCAGTGTACATTTATCTGCAATAAACTCGCAGTTTCCATAATTCAAATAAATGGCTGCATCGCATATATGTAAAGCCATATTAAGTCACTGAATATTTTTTCAACTTTGTCCACGGGAATTTCAAAGGGATAGATCAACAATTCAAAAAATTTCTAATGACTAAAGGCAATTCAATAATAGAATGTAATCAATTCTCTGATCGTTCCTGCTTTATGATACTCAAGGATTGATTTTAGAAGCTTCCTAGGCCTTGAGTTGATCAAGAAGTTGCCTAAAGAGAGTAAGGTTTCAAGTTGAGTGGAGGAAGTCAAAAAATAAAAATATTCTTGGTCCTTGGAATAACTTAGGAAATAATAATCAATATTGGAATTATTTTTGGAAAATAATTCCTTTAGAAGATTCGTGAGCTAGCTAAGTTAAACCAATTCTTTTGGTAATATTTAACCTTGGGGCTTTATGGTTTTAGAAGAATTTGGTTTGGGATTGGTTTCGAGAAAGTCAATTGGAAATAAGGTCAAGGTAAATGATTGGATACACTAGTCGTAGAAATACTTTGGGTAGATAAGAGTTTATTAGGTTTGCTAAAGGAGAATTGAAAAAATCTAATCTTAATTCATAAATAGCGAAAGCGTATAGATCTTAAGGGATGCTAGAATTTGATAAAGATATGGAGAAAAATAACCCCCAAAAGCCAGGGGATACTAAATGATACATAAAATCTAGAAAATACTATAGGTAGTAAAATATATCATCATACAATCGGCCTATGCTGTGATGAGTTATGAGCAAGGTAACCTACGAAACTATAAGCAAATAAAAATAGATTTTATAAAATAGATAATTTTGGCCTTATGTTGTGATAGGGTGAAAATAGTCTAAGTGTTATAGTTGTTTCTAGAGTCCATTTTCCTAAAATCATTCTTAAATCTAAGGTCAGATTACAGGACTGCATATTTGTCTAGACTAAGTTGACTAGACCAATATTGCAAAACTGACCTGGATAGGCCACCACTGAAAATATGTCACGATCCGATCCCAAGATACTAGGTCCAGTCGGATCGTGCCCATCCTGCACCATTGTGAGACGGCAGCAGTAAGCTGTATCAATCAGTAACAACACAAGAACAATATTCTAGATACGAAATAAAAACTTTATGTAAACATTTGAAATTCAAACCAAGGGTCTAATTGGAATAAACACAAAATATAAAATTTTTAGCTATTACAACTGGTTCATTTATTACAACTTTTAAGAAGGAAATAAACTAAATAGAAAGGTACAATCTAGAATCATGGGTCTCCTGTCCGGATCTGGCTAACTCCTCGAAACCCAAATCAGGTCCGTAGTAAGAACTATAGGCCAGCTGCTCATCGTCGCAATCACCTAAAATATTGGTCTCCAGTCAGGAGGGAACATGAACATACATATCCATTCCAACATCTTAATGAATAATTAAAAAAAATACAAGAAGCAGCTTTTATAACATAATTTATTTTCTAATAATAATAAAGAAACAGTGATGCAATAAATCTTCGAAAATAAAATGATGCAATCTATATCTAGCAATAGTGTGTGAGCGCGTAACATCCTATGGCCAGCTAGGGATGGAGGCAGTATGTGTTCTAGTATACACGGTCCAGCTTCAGCCCAAGTAGGTTGGGCTTCCCCTATCCATAGTGAGGTAGTAGGGGGCGGTGACCACAGGTGTTAACACTACTCCCCATTCCCGAGTCAATGAGTCAATGAGTCAGTCAAGCAATCAGTTGGGTCCGAATTGGATCCCATGGATCAAGTGTCGATACAATAATTCTACGATGCAATGATTTTAATTATTAAATAAACACAAGTTTGAATACATATGAACTTGCCTTGGTTTTTTCGATGCTGTAGGTGACGATAATAAATATTCAGACTAAGTCCTGGAACTGAAAACCTACATTAACGAAATATAACTTAATTTCCAATCTACGGCTGCTGCAATTCTAACTAATAAAGTGATATCATCTAGACTCTAAATCTACCAATAATTAATCAAATAATCATTTAGTTATAACATATTTTTAGAGGAGTAAAGCTATAATTATTTAATACTTTAATCACGTATATTAATATTGGTAAAAAAATGATTTTCTTAATAACTATTATATTTTTATAGATAATGCGGGAAAAACTATATTTTATTTATTAGTAAATAATAAACAATTTTTCATAACTAATACTCTAGTTTAAATTACTTATATAAAATATTCAGAAATACTTTTGAAATGAAATAATGGTTTATTATCATAAATTAACTATAGTATTTTTAATAGATATTTTAAAACATAAAGAAAACCATTTTAATAGTTATAATATTACGAGAATCATTTATTTAATAATATCTAATATTTTAGAACCATATTTTGAGGTAATAATTAAAATACCATCTAAAACTCTATTTTGATAAGACAAAAGCCACCAAAATAATTTAACGAGTTTATTACGAAAAGTATTTTATTTTAATAATTAATAAGAAATTATTTAGTAACACGAATAACTTAAGAATTTACTACGGGAATAATAACTAACATTATTCCTAAAAGTATTAAATACACTTTATGAATCTTCGGGGCTTCTTCGTTTAGGGGGTTCTGGAGACTAGTCCCCTCCATCGTGCTGCTCATCGCAGTCGCCTTCGGCACCCATATACATCGAGTCTTCTTCGATTTTACAAACCGCTTCGAAGGACTCGACTTCTCTTTAGAAAGGAGATCTTCAAAAGCTTGTTGGTCGAAACGTACGACCAACGTCTTTTGAGAAGATCCCAGCAAGTTGTCATCAGATTGCATCACCACCTTCTCGTTGGAGGAGAAGGAAGTCTCCAGTAGAGTCGTCATCTTGTTTGCCATGACAAAAGGTTATACGAACTTTTTGTATATTAAACATGGAAAGAGTACAATCGATTCCTAAATAGAAGATCTAAGTACAAAACTTCTAGAAAAGTATGACGGTAGAGATCAAGCACTTTAGTGGCTCCTTTACTCTATTGACGATCTGACGACAATTTGAACTTATTCTGGCTTTCTGGTGCTTGTGTCTGGAACTCTGGGTTGCCAATCGAGAGGATGCCAAAGTTATGAAGATTTCGAAGCCCCTTTATCGAAGGAAAACTCCTTCTATTTATAGGCGAGCACATATATGATGTACGTAAGGATTGTGCAGGAATGCTGCATATAGAGATATGAGAGAATCTTGAGGCTACACGGTGAGAGCTGCTACGGATCTGACACGTAGCAGACGCTAGGATTCTTTTTTTAAGATCTTGGAGAGTTATCAACATAACAGAATAAACGACATATGGCATGCATTTTGTATTGATTACATGAACCTGAGTAGATTCTGTTCCTATCCCCGAAGTTGAATTTTGTCCTTATCTTAGGGGGCCATTGGTTTAAACAAACCGACTAGATATGGCCCACGTCTATAGGAACAAACTTCATCCTTATTCGTGGTTTAAACAAACCGTAGGATATTGCTCTTATCAGCAGAAGCAAACTCTGTTCTATCTTAAGAGCGGTGGTTTAAGAAAATCGATTGGGTGATATCTGACGAGAGATAAGTCCCCATTTGTGGCCATATGGGACAATGTTACCTCACAGGATCGAGCTGCACTTCTTGTGAGGCTTTGATGTCACTACACTTTGGACGATGAGTAGACTGTGTTTTCGAAGATGATAGGATCACTACACTTTTGGACGACGAGGCGACTGTGCTTCAGGCGACGGAGTCACTGCGCTTTGGAACGACGAGTAGACTGTGTTGTAGGAACCCTAAAGGGGGGGTGAATAGGGTCAAGCTAACTAATCAAGCACTTAGCACAAGCTAATAGGCAATTTAAAAATATAAGTGCAAGAGAAGAAGCAAACACAATACCGACACCCGATGTATCCTGGTATCCTCCTAAGAGGCAGTCCAGTCCCGGAACTCTCTCCGGCTTTAATCTACTATTTGAGCAAATAGTTACACACGAGTTTGGATCCGAAGAACTCGCCAACTTCTTACACAAGAGCTTTAATCCGAAGGGCTCTCCGACTTCAACCGAGAGTTTGGATACGAAGACTCCCCAACTTCAACTGAGAGTTTGGATACGAAGACTCTCCAACTTCAACCTTTCACAATAGGTTTTGATCTCCTTACAATAGGATGAAGATCTTTCTTTTCAACTCAATAACTCTAACACAATTTGTAGATGGCAAATGAAGGCTTTGTAGAGTTGTATGTGGATAAGCTTTGGTGGTTTGGAAATTTTTAGGCTCAAAACATCAACCTTGAATGAAGGGGTTCAAGGCTATTTATAACCAAAGCTTGAAAAGAAGCCAAAGGCAACTTTTCAGTCACGAACCGGCATACCGCCGGTATGATCCGGCATACCGGCGGTATACCGGTCTGGGATTGCAACGGCTAGAAATATAGCCGTTGGGATCATTAATGGCTGGAAATCCGACCGTTGGAATTTCAACGTTTCAGAAGCGGTATACCGTCGGTATGGACCGGTATGCCGGCGGTATGCCGGTTTTGTAAACAGAAACTTTCTGTGAACAAAAACCGGTATACCGTCGGTATACGCCGGTATACCGTCGGTATGCCGTTTTCCACCAAAAATGATCCTGGGCTTATTTCTGCCCTAGCTTTCGATTTTGCCATCCATTTCTTGTGTTTACAATGATTCCTAAGACTCATTACAGACTCCAGATATACTTAGGCAGGTGCAGGCTTCTTCAGAGTCTTGAAATGATGATGGCATGGCTTGGCTTCTTTCTTTGATAGGTGCTGGCTTTTTCCCTTGGCGGCAGCTGTCCAAAGATATCCAGTTTGTGAAAACTGAATACCTTTCGGGGGCTTCGCCCCCGAACCCCCGACGAGGGGCGCTGCCCCCTCGACCCCCGTCCGCTGACCGGGCAGCGGAACCCCCGGTGCGTGGCTCCAGAGATGTCGTCGGGTGGTTCAGAAAAATCTTGTGGGATCCGTCGTCTTTGGCCCACCATGATTTCTTCATTGCATTTGTCCACATTGATCTTGCTTATTGCTTTTCTGCATGTACATGTTAGACGAACAAAGTAATATACGTAGTAGCAACTATGATAGGTTAAATGCACATTAGGACAATGCTGAGTTTAAGTATAAGTGCTAAGGCGATAGCATAAATGTTAGTGATATCATAATGATTAAACTTAATTGAATGACCACAATCAAAAATATAGTTTTGATTTTGGCAACCCGATTAAGTTTAAGATAGATAAGCTCATATCACTAAAAAGTAAACCAATAGGCATATATCACCAAAGGTATAAGAATAAGTAGAAATGGTATAGTGATAGTATAAAGATTAGTGATACTGAAATGCTAAACTTAACATATTAACCATATTCAAAAACATGATACAATCATTGGGCTAACAATCTCCCCCTTTTTGATTATGGCAAATCGGTTAAGTTTAGTATAGACACAATAGATGCATGTATCACTAATATACAAAAGACATAAGCAATATCACTAAAAGCATACTACTTAGATTACTTATAAAAACATACTTAAACTTACTTCTCCCCCTTTGACATGATCAAAAATACGCTCCCCCGTACTAATAGATAAGAAATCAATCTTAAGTACATTAATCAGAGCATGAGGAAGGCATAGACAATCATGATCAAGATATACTAAAGAAAAATAATAGGAGAATGGTGTAATGACAAGTGTATAAGACTACATACCAAATGTAGAGTACGAAATAGAAAATTGCTTGTCATAACACAATATGGTTGGTAAAACCAAAGGAATTTGAAAAACACGAAATAAGTAGTTTACCAACTTGAAATCCAAGGAATAAATCCAAAACACAATAGGATATGAAATATTGCTCTAGTTTTGGAAGAGAACTATGAAATAAAGGATTTCAAACAAGAGCCATGAGGAATAGATAATTGCAACTAATAGATACCAATTAAGATATGACATTAAATAAACTTGATACCAATGGAAAAGATGTAAACTTGAAACATTGATCAAAGAAACCATTAATAATCATAATTGTCCACAAATAAATAGTGGAACAAAATAAAAGAATGATCAATGTAAAATATTGCAATTGATATAAAGTAATCTCATTATTTGCAAAATCTATATGCATATCCAAGTTCATGCATTTGAACTCAATTACCTTATCATGCTATATGAATACCCTTTAGATAAACATGAAGGTAAAAGAGAAAAATACTTGAGAAAGAGAAATTCAGTCGACTTGAATGCTCCCCCTCAAAGTACTACCAAAGGTGATAAAAATCATGAATTTTGGATAAGTCCTCAAAAAGGAAAGCCAACTCAATTAAGCATGAAAGAAAAGCCAAACCTAACGAAAGCATAATATTCATCAAGATAAGATCTGAAAGTTAATATTAGCAAGATGACATATTTAACCCATATGAAAGAGAGAGATAAGATAATAAGGACAATTACATACACTCTCATAAACCCTTCAAAATAAAAAATAATATCATGACCTCAATCAATAAGATATGAAATAGAAGAAAATATGGGTCCATGATGAACTAGATATACGACATATTAAAGGGTATAAATAAATTGAATCAATTGATTTGCTCCCCCTCAAAATATGCGTATATAGTTCCAAAGCACTTATAATCAAAAGATGGCATACATTAGTCTATATAGAAGAATCTCATATTTAAATATGATAGATCAATGTATGTAATCCTTTGAGAAAATGTCATCATGAAAAAGAATAAAGTCAATTAAGAACAATCATGATGATAGACATAATATAGCTCAAAAATAAAATAAAAATAAAACTCAAATATCATGTCCATGATTATCTAATTAAGAAATAATCAACCAATTTATTGCTTTACATGGACTAGATATGTTTTATCGCATATGTACCCATCAACCGGATAATATCCAAACTTTGCTACTTCTAAATGAAAGACCAATAAAGTTCAAATAGCAAAGGTCATATGTGATAAACCATGAGTAGTCAAAGTAGAGTAATAAATTAACTTGACATTTACAAAATTAGATAGTTTAGGACTACTCAATCATTAGGATCATTCATAAAGTAAACAAATGAATAAACATGATCCAATGATAAATCTCATCAAAAGAAAATTCAAAATCCATATTTATAAAGAATCTCATAAAACAATGAAAAATATGGAAAAGAGTCATTCTCATTTAAATGATTGCAAACATAAACAAGAAGAGATGTAAATGATAATACGATAAAATCATGACTCAAAAAGTGAGAGAAAATTAAGAGAGACATGCTAATGACTAATATGGAAGGAAGCTAAGGTAAGGAATCACAATCTAGCATATCATACATAGATAGAAACAAAAAAAAATAATAGCTAGAAGAGTGAAAGTGAACATAGATTATGTAGCTCAACAATATATCACAAATAAGTAGGCTACATAACTAATTAAGATTAATGAGGTAAGTCATTAACAAGATAAAAGTGCTCATTAAATCTTAAGTCACAAACACTAAAGATACTTACTTAAGCATAGAGTTCACAATTAAGGGAATACATTTTGAAAGATCAAAATGATTTATAGACTCTTTACTAAGCAAGGATAAGAGCATAAGATGATAAATAAATGAATTAGACTCTCATCAAGTATAGGCCAAAAGAGATACTCATGAAAATATAATAAAATAAATCTCTTTGCCAAGTATTGAGATTAACCCAAGATAATGAATGACAGATCGATCTAGAGAACGCAAAATATTATAACCATTATGAAATAAGTGTATTCTCTAGAAATGGAAAATCTCAACACAAAAACTCAAACCATAGTAGCTAAAGTCATAAGAAAAATGATGTAACAATTACATGTATTCTCATGTGCTACAAAAACCATTGGGCAACAATAATTCAAAAAGAAGCATAAACCCAAGGAATGAGCAAAGAAAGATCATTAAGATCAAGAAAGCTAAATGTGCTAAAGATAGTAAGATCATTTTTTAAAGAGCTTTCATAGTGCACTATAGTATATATATAGAAGATATCGATTTGAAAATATGCACTAAAAACGGAGGTAAATATAAAAACAAGACAAAGCACAAAACTATGTGATTCTTAAAAGAACTTCCATAAATAGTCAAGTGCAAGGCATAAACAAATATCCTCTCTCAACATCCTAACTTAAAGGTATAAAACAAATAAATATCAAAAGTTAGGAATCACTAATATATATGAAACTGTATATATCACGAATAGGCATACATGAAAAGATCAAAAATCAATTAAAAACATGTATCCATAATGCCAACCAAAAAGTCAAGAAGATATCATCAAAAGAAGACTTTAAGGAAGAAGCTAATTGATTCAAGAAGAATAAATTTGGTCAAAGGAATCAATAGCTAGAGTATGAGTTAAGCACAAGTTTAGAAGTAACAAGTATGAATAAAACTTTAGCTTAACTCATATGCCTACATAAAGGTATTTATACAAAAATAGATATCAATATAAGAGATACATGAACTATAATAAATGAAAATTTTAATGAATATAGTCATGTATCCTTAATGAATATTTGAGAAATCATCACAAAATCAAAAGCATGTATAAATAAGCTATATTAGGCAAAGACATAATTGATTCTCAAGAAGATAATCAAGATAAAGTATGAGAATCAATAATGAATATATTATGTAAGCACAAGATTAAAATGGAAGTATAAGTGTATACTTGTCAAGTGATAAGAAGCTTGTGCTAAACATATATATTCACAAATACCGATTTAAAGTAAATGCTACATATTAAATACAAACCGGCAAGAAGTAACTATTTCAAAAACTATAAAGACGGAGAGTTAAAATCATATTAACTCAAATCAAAATCAAGCTCCTATGGACTAGAGTGATATGCATGCTTCATAATATAGAGATTAAGAAAAACAAGCATGCATAAATCAAATGTGTCACACTTAATAGAAAATGAGTGATAAATTACATAGTATGAACTAATTATTTAAGCCGAGTAACTAGTCATGCTAGATAAAAGAATTAATAAGAAAATTAACTAAGCATGCTAGTATTATATCTCACATTAATTTATACAAAGGACAACTAAAAGATATCAATGTGAGCGAGTAGCAAGACATCAAGTGAAACATGCTAGATTCTATAAATATAAACAATTTAAAGAGAATCGCTTAGCATGTTACCAAAGTGGCTCTAGTGGCCACGCTTGTGTTGGTGCAATTGCTTGGAAGATGGTCTTTGAGCTTTGCAACCACCAACACGCTCCTTGGTGCTATGTCCCGATATAAGAAGCTCCACCTACAACATTAGGCGGAGACTTTGGTATCCAAATAAACTTGGATCCACATTTGTTAGCTTTAGGGACCCATATACTATTTACTCTAGCATTGGTAGAAAAACTCCTACGAATAGGACAAGTTAAGCTCATGTGTCCAATGCGAGAGCAATAGAAGCACCTAATACTAGTGTGTGCACATGTATCAGAATGAGCATGGTTATGAACATGTGACATACTAGAATAATGAATATCTCTAGAATGAGCATGAGAAGATTTGGTTTTAAGAATATTATGTTCTAATAACAAATCATCATGCATACAAGTAAGAGAATCAAATTTAACATTTAAATCATTATTCTCTTTTTCAAATAAAGCAAT
Source organism: Iris pallida (assembly GCA_029216955.1). Classification (NCBI taxonomy): domain Eukaryota; kingdom Viridiplantae; phylum Streptophyta; class Magnoliopsida; order Asparagales; family Iridaceae; genus Iris; species Iris pallida. The sequence continues at coordinate 444,611 of JANAVB010023996.1, read as the reverse complement.
TCTAGAGATAAAAGCATCATTTTGTTTCTTTAAAGTGTCAATAAAAGAATCATGCAAATGATTAAGCTCATGAGTTTGCCTCTTAAGATCTTCTATTGATGAGGAAAGAGATTTGATTTTCAAAATTAAAGCCTCATTCAAACTCTTTAAAGAAATACAAGATGAGTTTTGAGAATCAAGTCTAGATAATAAATCATTGTTTTCATTTCTCAAAAATTCATTAGCTTCTTCTAAATGAATAACCTTTTCAGAAAGTTCTTCATTTGTAGAATGAAGGTTGTTAAGAATCTCTAAGGATTGTTTAGCCATGGCTTTCCACTTAGAGCATTTCTTGCATTTAGAAGAAACATGATTGTCTATGCTACTAGAAGTAAAACCCTCTTTATCGGAGGAGTAGGAGAAATACGATGCCATAGAAAAATAACAAGGATCTACTCTAAGGATGTTAAGCCTAACAATAGAGTCCTTGCTCTGATACCAATTGTAGGAACCCTAGAGGGGGGGTGAATAGGGTCAAGCTAACTAATCAAGCACTTAGCACAAGCTAATAGGCAATTTAAAAATATAAGTACAAGAGAAGAAGCAAACACAATACCGACACCCGATGTATCCTGGTATCCTCCTAAGAGGCAGTCCAGTCCCGGAACTCTCTCCGGCTTTAATCCACTATTTGAGCAAATAGTTACACACGAGTTTGGATCCGAAGAACTCGCCAACTTCTTACGCAAGAGCTTTAATCCGAAGGGCTCTCCGACTTCAACCGAGAGTTTGGATACGAAGACTCCCCAACTTCAACTGAGAGTTTGGATACGAAGACTCTCCAACTTCAACCTTTCACAATAGGTTTTGATCTCCTTACAATAGGATGAAGATCTTTCTTTTCAACTCAATAACTCTAACACAATTTGTAGATGGCAAATGAAGGCTTTGTAGAGTTGTATGTGGATAAGCTTTGGTGGTTTGGAAATTTTTAGGCTCAAAACATCAACCTTGAATGAAGGGGTTCAAGGCTATTTATAACCAAAGCTTGAAAAGAAGCCAAAGGCAACTTTTCAGTCACGAACCGGCATACCGCCGGTATGATCCGGCATACCGGCGGTATACCGGTCTGGGATTGCAACGGCTAGAAATATAGCCGTTGGGATTCATTAATGGCTGGAAATCCGACCGTTGAAATTTCAACGTTTCAGAAGCGGTATACCGTCGGTATGGACCGGTATGCCGGCGGTATGCCGGTTTTGTAAACAGAAACTTTCTGTGAACAAAAACCGGTATACCGTCGGTATACGCCGGTATACCGTCGGTATGCCGTTTTCCACCAAAAATGATCCTGGGCTTATTTCTGCCCTAGCTTTCGATTTTGCCATCCATTTCTTGTGTTTACAATAATTCCTAAGACTCATTACAGACTCCAGATATACTTAGGCAGGTGCAGGCTTCTTCAGAGTCTTGAAATGATGATGGCATGGCTTGGCTTCTTTCTTTGATAGGTGCTGGCTTTTTTCCTTGGCGGCAGCTGTCCAAAGATATCCAGTTTGTGAAAACTGAATACCTTTCGGGGGCTTCGCCCCCGAACCCCCGACGAGGGGCGCTGCCCCCTCGACCCCCGTCCGCTGACCGGGCAGCGGAACCCCCGGTGCGTGGCTCCAGAGATGTCGTCGGGTGGTTCAGAAAAATCTTGTGGGATCCGTCGTCTTTGGCCCACCATGATTTCTTCATTGCATTTGTCCACATTGATCTTGCTTATTACTTTTCTGCATGTACATGTTAGACGAACAAAGTAATATACGTAGTAGCAACTATGATAGGTTAAATGCACATTAGGACAATGCTGAGTTTAAGTATAAGTGCTAAGGCGATAGCATAAATGTTAGTGATATCATAATGATTAAACTTAATTGAATGACCACAATCAAAAACATAGTTTTGATTTTGGCAACCCGATTAAGTTTAAGATAGATAAGCTCATATCACTAAAAAGTAAACCAATAGGCATATATCACCAAAGGTATAAGAATAAGTAGAAATGGTATAGTGATAGTATAAAGATTAGTGATAATGAAATGCTAAACTTAACATATTAACCATATTCAAAAACATGATACAATCATTGGGCTAACATGTGTTTCGAAGAAGACGGAGTTACTGTACTTTTCGACGACGAGGAGACTGTGTTTCGAAGACAACGGAGTCACTGTACTTTGGAGCGATGTCACGACCCGCACCCACTTTTTCGGATACGAGACGTATCCAAGCCAGCCTACGCCGCAGAGTCGACAGTAGAACACTGTCACGGCCAAGATGCTCAAAATCACAAAAGAATAACATTTATTGCTCATTCACATTTCTAGATTTATTACAACATTTACAACATTTACATTTAAAGAAACATACAAAGTTTTACAATTAATTAAAATGATATAACTTCTATCTAATTTCTAGGTTTATTTCTGCAATTACACCCGTATCTCCCAAAGCTAAGTGAATCCACGGCTAACCTGAAAAATATTGGTTTCCAGTCAGGAATGGAACAAGTACACAAACCGACGACAGTGCGAAAACACAATAGAATTTACAAGACATAAAAATAACATATGAGATATGAAAGCTAAAAAGTAACTAATGACAGGGCAGGTGGTGAATAAGACAAGGAAAAATAAATAAAAGACAACTACCTATGTGGTGTGAAATATCCTCTTCGACATGTGAACGGCTAGGGGTAAATATGGCACCCTGCACGTGTCGTGTGCAGCTGCTATCAGTCAAGATTAGACATATTGGGATAGTTCTGGGTAGTCCACATGTCTACTAAGATATTTTCCCTCCCGACTACTCCGTGTGACGAACGTGTCAACAAGCAGCAAGATATATGTATAAACATGAAATAAAAAGACTACTATGAATCGAAAGCAATCAGAAAGTGCACTTGCCTGGGGTCCTCAGCTAGTGAAACCAATAGTCTCGGTGGGTCCACGATAGCTGGATTAACCTAGGGTCAATATGGAAAAGTCAAGATTCACGCGAATTAGGAATGCATGATTAGTCATGGTCAAGCTTAATCTAGAAGAGAATTTGATATAAGAAGGTTACTCCTTTACTCCCAATATCCTTAAGGAAACTATTTATTTATTAACTATTTATAAATTAGTCATAACCCTTAAAAGACTATATTCTTATTTAGGAAACTACTCACAAAATTTTGAAGACGATATTTATTAGTTAAACATATATTAGATAATTACATTCAAAAAGTCTAGTAAATCGTTTTAGGTAAAACTCATTTTTTGTTAAAATGCATACTATGTCAATGCTATATTTGAAAGGTAGTTATAAATATTATAATAATAGTTTTCTAAGTCGAAAACTTTTTTTAAGATACAAAAATACAATATACAATAATATAGATTAGATATATTTTAATACACATATTAATAATAAATAATAATTTTGATAATAGTATAACCAATGGTTACCAATAATATTAATAGTAATAATATCAGTGATAAGATTACTAAAAACACGAGTAGTAAATGATACATATAAACAATTTTGGAAAAATTAATTATGATACGTATAAAAACGATATTTTTATCAAGAAAACAGATTTATGATAAATACTTAGAAATCTAAATATACCTCTTAAAACCATAATTTTATCAAACTATAGTTTTTAGGCTAAGAAGTCACAACTAAATATTACAAAATATTATAACTATATTTTAGGCCAAAGACTATATTAAAATATTGTAAAAAAAATAATGTACTATCATATTTAGGGTTTCTAACCCAATTATGAGAATAGATGTAGGCCTAAACCCCTTATAATATTTTGTTGTAAGAAAATATATAATTATTTAATAAAAAATACTATAAAGACCAATAGTTTAATAATAATGATAATATTAACATAATAGTATATATATATATATATATATATATATATATATATATATATATATATATATATATATATATATATATATATATATATATATATATATTAACATAATACATTAATAACCATTTGTTCCCATAGATTGACAGTACAGTAGAGAATTATACTCAGGTCAATACAGCATTCATGACTCTTCTTTGTGTATGATGCTAACAAATTTTCTTCTTTTGTTTCACACGTCCCGATAACTCTTATTAATGGGGAGCACAAGCATTTGATTACTGTTGTTCTCATCAATTCCCAAAATAAAATAGTTCTTCTCCCATTACTTCACACGAAAGTGAAGGGAATGATGGAGAGAGAGTTCAGCAAGGAAAGAAATAGGAAGCATACAAGGAAAGGAGAGGGAGAGCTCACCGGAAAAGCTGGGCCACGCCGTTCAGTGTGGCTGTGCTCGGCCGCGGGGAGACCTAGATCGGTGACTCCGACGACCTTGGACACGGGCAGCAGGAAATCGGTGTTGTTTCAGCGGGTTTTGCTGCAAGGCGCTGCGTTCCCCTCTCGCGGCGTCGGCCGGGAAGAGTGGACGCGAGTGTGGTGGATCTGGGAGAGCCATAGAGGAGGGGATTCGGCGAGGAAAACTTCGCACAGCAACTACGACGGCTCCCGTGGTCCTCGAAAGCGGCTATGGCAGAGGGAGGCGTCGCTTGGGCCAAAGGAGTGGTTCTCTAGAGGAAGTCCTCTCGCCGACTGAGAATTGGATTGCACCGACAGCGCTGCAGTCCAGGTCGTCGGTGGAAAGCGGTGCCACTGCTCGAGGTGCTCGCATGAGGGCGAAACTGGCTATGCGCAGGAGCTTACCAGCTACTCATGGCGGCTGGCGCGACTCTGAGTGGACGCGCTGTCAAGGGGCTCACCGGACGCGGTCAGTCACCGGCTAGCCTCTGGCCGTGGTGCCCTATCGGATGATCGGCGTAGGGCCTATGCTCTCGAGCGGAAACTCAAGGAGCATTGGTCGAAGTTCTTGGCTGTTGGTGGCGAACGGGGAAAGGAACGGGGCTCCTTCGGCAGGTCGATGGCGATTGTGGTTGGGTGACGATGATGATGGGTGTCGGCGACAGGGTGTAGCCGGGACAGGGGTTGGCACGGTGTGGCCACGGTTGTATGTGGTGACAGGAGGAGCTGGGTTGGCGCGAGGAGTCGAGGTTGTGGCCGTGTGGTGGTGATGAAGGTATTGGGGACCGGTGGTAAAGACGCTGCGGCATGATAGGGTGAAGGTCGGGACGTGATAGAATTCTAATCTTTGTTTGGGAGAAGGAAACGGGATTGAGTCAGGGAAGGAGAAAAACCTCCTTAACTATATGGAGGCTACCCTAGCCGATGAGATCAAATTTTTTCATATTATATCTCTTCCCTAATTTAAACTCCAAATAATTATTTCAAATATAGTAAATCTAATCCAAATATATTATTTGATAATGATAGTAAATCGAGGTAGTACTTAAGGTTTATCAAGAGTTTAAATCGTTTAAAATCCAAATCAATTAATTACCACAATGATTTAAACTAATATCTAATTATAATTGAAATAGATATTATAAAATCAATTATTTAGAAATAAATGATGGGGATGAACCAATAATCTCTAAACGTATTTTATCATAATTATCCAATTAATTGGTAAAAAATATCTTCCTATAATTATCAAACAAATACATTATCAGACTAATCAAATTGAAACACCATATTTGATAACTAAATAACTTTATTAATAATGACTATTATCAATATGATTCAAACAATATTTTCTAAATCATAAATTGAATGATAACAGTACTTCAAATAATTATCGAATTTAATAAGTTCTAGATTTAATCGAAATAAATCTATATTGATTAGAACTAATACTACATATTATTAATAATAACGAACACATTTAGTCAAACTAAATTTAATACTCGTAGACATATATTTTACATTGATACTTTAATAATATCAAATAATATTTTGAAATCACGGGAAGCGGGCTTACAAGCGACGAGTAGACTATGTTTCGAATATGATAGAGTCACTGCTCTTTTGGGCGACGAGGAGACTATGTTTCAAAGACTATGGAGTTACTCTGCTTTGGAGCGACGAGTAGACTTGTGCTTGAGACAACAAAGTGTCAGCTGAAGGAGCCATTGAACAGCTGTGCTTTTGGGTGAATGCAAGGAGCTGCGCTTCTAGATTGAAGTGAGGGAACTGCGCTTCTGAGTCGAACTGAAGTGACTGAGCTTCTGAGTCGAGCTAAAGTGGCTGCGCTTCTGAGTAAAACTGAAGTAGCTGCGCTTCTGAGTCAATCTGAAGTGGCTGCGCTTCTGAGTCGAAGGAGCCAGTTTTTTGTCGAAGTCATAAGAGCAATTTAACGCCTGCCCCTTTAACGGATGAGTCAGTCATGCTCTTTCTTAATTATTGCCATCATTCGGGGAGTTCAAGAAGTTTATGGCCTAGGATTCAGTCATATGAACCTATTAAATGAGATTCATTGTGCTGAGTCCTAGGTTCATCCCGTTAATTTTGGGGTCTTTGACCGGTTGACACGTGACATTTGGGGTTGGACCACACTCAGCCTATATAAAGGAAAGATTTTCTAAGGAGTTACGTCCACTGTTCCTTAGCATTTCCACCATCATGCTTGATCCTGTCTTGGCTTCGAACGACCGTTGGCCTTGCACAAGTCGACTTGTAGGAACCCTAGAGGGGGGGTGAATAGGGTCAAGCTAACTAATCAAGCACTTAGCATAAGCTAATATGCAATTTAAAAATATAAGTGCAAGAGAAGAAGCAAACACAATACCGACACCCGATGTATCCTGGTATCCTCCTAAGAGGCAGTCCAGTCCCGGAACTCTCTCCGGCTTTAATCCACTATTTGAGTAAATAGTTACACACGAGTTTGGATCCGAAGAACTCGCCAACTTCAACACGAGTTTGGATCCGAAGAACTCGCCAACTTCAACCGAGAGTTTGGATACGAAGACTCTCCAACTTCAACCGAGAGTTTGGATACGAAGACTCCCCAACTTCAACCTTTCACAATAGGTTTTGATCTCCTTACAATAGAATGAAGATCTCACTTTTCAACTCAATAACTCTAACACAATTTGTAGATGGCAAATGAAGGCTTTGTAGAGTTGTATGTGGATAAGCTTTGGTGGTTTGGAAATTTTTAGGCTCAAAGCATCAACCTTGAATGAAGGGGTTCAAGGCTATTTATAACCAAAGCAAAGGAAAGTGCAATAATGCAACTTTCACAGGCTGACGGATCATCCGCCGGATTTTTGCGAAAATCCGCCGGATCATCCGCCTGTATAGTCCAACGGCTATAAAAAGAGCCGTTGGGATCAATCATTCGTAAAATCCAACCGTTGGAATGCAAACGGTCATATGACGGAAAATCCGTCGAAATTCTGCGGTTTTCCGCCGGATAATCCGAACACTCACAGAAGGTATTCTGTGAGACCATTCGGATCTTCTGTCGGATTTCCGCAGAGATCCGCCGGATTATCCGCCAGGATTCCGAAGATTGTCCTGGGTTATTATCTACCCTAGCTTTCGATTTTGCCATCCATTTCTTGTGTTTACAATGGTTCCTAAGACTCTTTACAGACTCCAGATATACTGTAGCAGGTGCAGGCTTCTTCAGAGTCTTGAAATGATGATAGCATGGCTTGGCTTCTTCCTTTGATAGTTGCTGGCTTTTTCCCTTGGCGGCAGCTGTCCAAAGATATCCAGTTTGCGAAAACTGAATACCTTTCGGGGGCTTCGCCCCCGAACCCCCGACGAGGGACGCTGCCCCCTCGACCCCCGTCCGCTGACCGGGCAGCGGAACCTCCGGTGCGTGGCTCCAGAGATGTCGTCGGGTGGTTCAGAGAAATCTTGTGGGATCCGTCGTCTTTGGCCCACCATGATTTCTTCATTACATATGTCCACGTTGATCTTGCTTATTGCTTTTCTGCATGTACATGTTAGACGAACAAAGCAATATCCATAGTAGCAAGTATGATAAATTAAAGCACATTAGGACTATGCAAAGTTTAAGTATAAGTGCTAAGGTGATGGCATAAATGTTAGTGATATCAGAATGATTAAACTTAATTGAATGACCACAATCAAAAACATAGTTTTGATTTTGGCAACCCAATTAAATTTAAGATAGATAAGCTCATATCACTAAGATGTAAACCAATGGGCACATATCACCAAAGATATAAGTATAAGTAGAAATGCTATAGTGATAGTATGAAGATTAGTGATAATGAAATGCTAAACTTAACATATTAACCATATTCAAAAACATGATACAATCATTGGGCCAACAGTCGACTGTTGGTTATGGATATCTTCGTTTAAAGAAGCTATGTCCTTGTAGAAGAACTTCTACTGGATTTTAAGATGCACTTGAGCATTTGGCATGAGGAGTTCTAACCTGAACAACATCTTAGAGGTCTTTGAGATCCAAGCTTCCAGGTTTGGATTGATTGCCAATCCGAAGAGCCACAAGTTGTACTCTTCCCTGCTCAAGAGCGGCGGTAGTATGGCGAGCAGGAGCTACGTTCTGGCTCGAGCTAATGGCTGTTTCATTATCCATATTGGAGTTCCTTCGCGTCTGGCTAGGAAGTGGTTTGCTCTGACGAGGAAGTGATTCGCGCGTCTGAGGGGCTGCACACTATCTAAAGATTGCCCATTTGTAGACATTAGGTATTTTAATCTTTATATGTAATCATGAAGAATCTGTAATAGATCTTTCTAGACATGATTTTAATAAAGAATTTTTTATGCACCATCTTTGTATGTGTTATGACGTTTGTTTACTGTCTGCGATATTGGATACCTGCACTTTTGTGAAGTTTGCAACTTATAAACTGTGCTCTTGTCATGGTTGCGCTTTTTTATGCTTCTACATGAACGGCTAGGAGATAATATCCGACAAACCATACGTGTAGTGTGTGGCTGCTATTATTCCAGTAAGACCATAGGATATAAAGGGTATGTTCACACGTCTCCTAGATATTTCACCGTCCGACTAGTACACATGGATCCAGGTCCTGACACAAAGAATCTCAATTGTCCAGAATAGATATATTAGTCCAGTATAAGTTGATAGGCCTAAAACTACGCATCTCAAGACAATGAATCCATACAATACCAATCCGTGTATATTTGCAAAAAACAAAAGTTTTTCGAGAAAACTAGATTACAAATTAAGAAAATAAAGAAAAAGAGTACAATTTGATTCTGGAGAAGTACAATTATAGGAGTCTGATCAGAAGACGATCACTTTATCCTTTGGACTATGCGATGTCATAGAAAAAAGCCTTGAAACTTGCTGGTGGAGAGGGAGAATTGTCAAAAATTCTTATCTAGGGTTTTTAATCATTAGTCATTCTCACGAAATGATTCAGAACTCTATTTATTGAGTTATCGGATAACCGTTAAGTAGTTATCATAATTGGGTCATGGCACTGGTTGGCGCACCATCACCCTTATGCGCAAACCGTTGGCCTAACTGCATGTGATGTACGACATTCTGTGAAAAAGATGCGCTTGGTCATGGGCAGTATCGCGTCCATATTATTCGAGATTAGTAGTATGTGTGCCACGTCATCTGCTTCTAGATGATAGTTGATTGATTGGCGCATGTTATTGATGAATAATATGTACTGTTGTTGGGCGCCATTTGTGAAAAAGTGCTAGGCATCTTAAAATTATGGAGTGTTGATTACTTCGCGCCAACCATACATGGCACAGAATAAACGATAAAGATCATGATGATTCTGTCAAATCCTTCTCGAACGCTGCACGCTTAGGATTCGAAGAGATTTTCTTCGACTGACGTGCTGTTAGTCATAATGACAGTCGTTTGGCTTCTCAAGGAAGCTTGCCATGTGGCTGCCAGCGCCATGTAATGGTCAGCACCATCTGATACGGTGCACCATTTGATTCTCTGTGCCATTTGATAAATACAGTCTGGCACTATCTGTGAATGGCGTATTACAATATTTGATATATTTTGAGCTTCTACAAGACTCTATCAAAGTTTTCAAACTTCAAAATTTTTAAAATTTGAAATACTTTATATAAGAAGCGGCCATGCGCATTTGGCACACCACAAAATCTTAATCGACCCGTGTTTCATGCACAATCTGTGCAGCTGTTACATTTTAAGGTTTGGCTATAAATAGCTAAAAAATGGAAAGAAAAAGTTCTTCAAAGAATTTTCTATTTCTCTTGTCATCTCCTTTCGCTCAAATTTTTCAAAGCTCTCTGATTCAATGGCGCCCAAAAGAAATAGCCGAGAAGGGGCTAGAGGCAGCCACATTGATTCAGAAGCTGGGAGCAGTCGCTTTATGTTAGGAGGCTCAGAACCAGGGAGCAACCAAGTGGTAGTGTCTACTTCTACTATAGAAAGACTCGTTACAGAACGAGATACTACGCCTCGCAAGACTCCATATATGCCATCTGGTCTAGGTAAATTTTTGACTTTATTTACCAGTGCTCATTTCTTTGATGTCGTGTGATATAATGATTTCTACTTTAAATTGCAGCGGGTCACATAGGGACAATCATCGAAGTCCCATTAACTTCTACCGCTTTCAGCCTCAGTTCTACCATGGCTCATTTGGATGTCGGAACTCACATCAAGGAAGGAAGCTCCTCAGGGACACCTGTGCCAAAATCTTCGGGGGCTAATGTTATGCAAGTTGCCATTCCACCCGTCTTTGTAGAAGGAGGACCTTCTGCCGAAACAATGACACCTGGTGTATCGACGATGATAAGTAGGATCATCGAAACTTACACAAGTGCCTTCTTCACTTCCTTGAGCATTCTTGTTCGATTGGCCATAGAGAAGAACCACCATTACGATTTTGTAAACAGAATTTTTTTTCCAATTGAGGCCATATGCGGTCTTGGCGACATTGAAAGGGACAGCTTCCTGGAGCAGACCCTGAATGAGCTCGAGAATCCTATTCAATCTTACCAAGATCTGATCAGAGGAAATATGAACAGCTAGGTTGTCACTCCCGCTTTCTGTTATACATATTTTTATTATACGTGTATGAAATTCTGACATTTGTCAGGTGACCTGTATTTTAACTTGTCTTGTTTAGCCTAGTCTTGGTTTAATTTGTCCTTGGTTCGGCTTAGCTTGGTTTGTTTTGGTTTGGGTTGAGATGCATAGGTTGGTATATAAACCAACCTTTTCTCTCTCCTCTCATTACTTCTCATTTACTTCTTCATCTTCTTCATTTACTCCTCCCACCTATCAAGCCTAGGCAAGTGCAACTTGCTTTATGATCGATCTCAAATTTTATTGTTCCATTATCTTCCTTGCTTGATTCTAAGCCTCTTTAGAACATAGAGTTTTTGGTTTTGATGGTTACATTTTTGTAGATCTAAGTTTGTAATTTTTCTCATTTTTCTATGTTTTGATCTCTTTAAGTTTGTTATTTCCTAGTTCTGGTGGTTCTAGGTTGTGGGGAATTCAATTCTACCCAATTTTGGCTTTTGAATTGCTTGATTTCGACTTCGAAAGAAGAAGTTATGGTATTTTGTGTTCCTGGATTCCGACACATCTTCGGTGCTGTCGGGACGATAAACAGTACCGTGCGCGCGCTTCGTGTGTCGTGCGCTCCCGTGCGCCATGCCTCTACACCATGTGCACCGTGCACCCGCGCGCTGTGCATTTCGTGGGCTGCGTGCCCGCACAATTTTTTGCCGTACGCCGGCGCACCGTGCCTCCGCGCCATGAACGTTGTCCACCCGTACGCTGCGCGTTTCGCTTGTCGTGAGCCCGTGCAATTTTTTGCCGCACGCCAGTACGCCGTACATACGCGCCATGCCCGCCTTGTATGCACGCGCTGCACATTTCTCTTGTCGCACGTCGCATAATTTTTTGTTGCGTGCCCTCGTGCGGTGCCTCCATGCCATGTACGCCGTGCACCTGCGTGCTGCACATTTTGTGCCCCGTACGCCAGCACAATTTTTTGTCGCATGTCGTGTCTCCGCGCCATGCGCTTTGTGCACCCGCGCGCTACGTATTTCGCTTGCCACGTGCCCACACAATTCGTTGGCCGCACGCCAGGCACCGTGCTTGCATGATCCACGCGTCGTGGGCAATTTTGTCTGCATGTGCAACGTGCCCGTGCGCGAATGACTACTTTTGCTTGTGTTAAGCTATTTTGTAGCTGGAATCTCGTAAAACTTAAAACACGAAAGTTGTAGATCTTTGTCTTGGCTTCAAGACTCTTCCTGTCTCACTTAAGTTGGAGTTCATATGTAACTTATAGATTCAAATCACCCATGAATTTCTTTGATCTTCCTTGTATGTTTACGTAATTGATGATCCGACTTGACTATTTGATGATCTTGAATTAGTAACTTGAACATGATAATATGAACCCATCTTGATAATCTTGCTAGTGGCATGTCGAGGCACACTTCTGACAAGCACTCTTGACATGACAAGTAAACCTGATATGACATGTATAAACTTGATTGCTATTGCAACAACTATTTCTGTCTTGCTAGTGTAACTCTTGTCTTGAATACATGTTTGATTGTGCCTACACAAGCTACCTGTCCCATCTTGCATCATATCTAGGACATGGATTTCTGGTTACCACGGTCAGGGATTTATAATGAATCTGACTAGGTTAATGACTAGATTGATGAAGTAGTTCCTATAGAGAGATTTTCCAGTTACAGGCGATCCCGTTATCCCGGCCACACCTATGGACTTGTAGCTTGCCGACGAATAGGGCACATTTCTAGCACATTATCATGTATTGTACTTCTTGAATCATAAGTACTAAAGTACACCAATAATCTTGTAACTCTTGTAACCCTGCCTGAATAACCTGGATAGTCTGCAGGGCTTATGACTGTGGGAATATCTCATTGCATCTTGTTAGTAACTAGGCATGTGATAACCCTAGTTAGCTAATGTTAGTAAGCCATAGGACTTGATTGGCCGTGCCTGAATGATTTACTCGTGATCAACATGGAAATTATATTCCACTTCTTGTTTCTTAATGCAAGCTAGTGTTTTCTCCTATCTCTTGTCTTTCACATTATTTAATTATGTTCTTTTATCATTTCTCCTATTCTTTACATGATGGTTTTAGTTCTTAAGTGCAGCCTCCCTTGTGGCACTTGCTCTTTCTGGGGTCTGACCCAGCTGGTTTTGTATGGCCAGATTTCAGAGTGATACCCGAGGATTTACTTGCCTTTCAGCCAGATAGTGAACACCAGGCGTAACCGTGGCAACGAATGGGTTTTCTTATTTTGTTCTCCCACTCTAATGTAACTTATTCTTTGAGGCATTTGGCTGCCGAACACGTGTTAAAAATTTATTTCTGTCTGCCTAAGGGTCGTAACATAATTGCAAATCCTAGGATTGATCATATATGACTTAACTCTTGCTAGTCTCGTATTTTATATTACTAGCTTCATGATCATCTGAAAATGTAATGTTTGTGATGCCGTACATTGTATGTCTAATGATCTAACATCTTGTGACAATTATTTGCTTACTTGAGATTGAGACACTAGGCTTGTTCTTGACCATAAGAGACTGTTAGCTTGTAGATAAACCTTATGCATCTAGACAGTCGTGACCGTATTGCGAGGTGGGTTGCATTTCAATGTACGTAGTTGGCTGTGTCTGTCTCCCGCTCTTCAGTATTCTGGTTCTGGGACGTGACACAATTTAAGTGGTAGCCCATACAGGTCTTGTAAATTAAGATGTATGAGGGTTTTACTAAATAGATGTCTCAATCAGCATTCGTCTTTGATCTCTATTCATACTTTTTAATCTTCCTGAATCTTGACCTGATAAGGTGCTTTATCCTTGATCCATCTTGGTCCTTCCTTATTGTTCTCCATGTCATTTTCTTTAGTGGCATTGTTCCTGGTACTACCGATCAGCCAGGTGGAGCACCTCCAGTGAACCAACAACAAGTGAACCAGCCGTAACCTGGGGACCAAACCCAGCACTCAGGGGTAGGATCCCGAGTCATGCCTTCCGGGGATCCAGAGCCACCAGTTCATCCAGTTCAGTCTGCAGAGCCTGACAATAGAGCCCTGTTGGGACTCATTCGGGACTTGCTTACATCACAAGATTGTCGGGGCGATGCCCTGCAGCAGACAGTATAAGAAGTTATGGGCAGAGTTGATTATCAAGGGAACAATGCGGCTAACAGCTTCAAGCGTCTGAACCCTCCTACTTTGACGACAGTGAAGATGCTATTGCTGCTGATGCATGGCTTCAGGATATAGAGGTAATTCTGGAGGCAGCTAGGATTCCAGAGGAAGAGAAGGTGGCCGTTGTGCGCCAGTAATTATTGGACTTTGCCCGCAGTTGGTGGGCAATACTAACAGTTGGTTTGGTGATGCCTGTCTTGTGGGCTATATTTAGTGACAAAATCTATACGAAGTACTTTGATGCAGTAGCTTGGTATAATTTACAAACAAGGTTTAGCAATCTCAAGCAGATGGAAAAGATGGTTGATGGATATACGGCCGTATTTTTTAGGCTTTGTCGGTTTACTCCCAACTTGGTAGCGACCGAATTGGACCGAGTGCAACGATTCTAGCAGGGACTCCACCTAGAGATTATACTAGCGGTAGAGCAGTTTAAGCACAAGACATTTGATGCTGTATTGAGAGCAGCTAGGCAGCATGAATATACTTCACAGATGATAGTAGATCGAACTGGAGGATGGAAGAGACCTGATGGACAGTTGTTTCAGTTATGAACACCAGCCCTGGCGGCTAGGGCTTTGACCATGGGAACTCCTAGGAGGGCGAACACAGTTTCGTCTGTTCAGTACTCGACTCCGATGTACCCTCGTCAACAGAAACAGAAGCAATCTTCTACAATATGCTGCTCTTATTGTGGGAAGCCTGGACACGTAGTTTCAGAGTGTCGCAGAGCACAAGGATTACGCTTGGCTTGTAGGGAATTGGATCACAGAATCGGGTCCTGTCCTCATAGAGCCAGTTCATCTTTATTAACCCTAACCAGTCCATCGGTTAAGGCACCAGTACTAGTGCAGCAGCAGCAGTAGTACCAGCCTCCGAGGTCGTTACCGCCACAGTTTTTACAGTATGCTCAGGCCCAAGCTTAGATTCAGAGCAGGTAGAGAGGTCACTAGCAGAGGGGACCAGCACCAATGGGATAGGGTCAAGCTATGGCTGTGACAGTAGCAGAAGAATTAGCCTCAGGTGAGGTAGTGGCAGGAACCATTCTTATTAACTCTTTTCCAGCATCAATATTATTTGATTCAGGTGCATCGCATTCATTTATGTCTGCACGATTCGCAATACGGATAGGCCTGGAGCCCGAGTCATTAACAGCAAGGCTCAATATACTTACTGGTAACGGTCTTGTGGGAGTAGATAGAGTCTTTTTCTCGTGTCGAATCGTAGTTAGCAGTAGAGAGTTCCCCGCTAGATTGGTAGAATTTTCTATGTCCGACTATGATGTGGTCCTAGGAATGGATTAGTTGAAGGATCAGTATGCAAGAATAGACTGCCATATTGGCAGGATTATTTTTGGTATTCCCTCCTGACATATTTCCTGAAGAGCTTCCAGACTTGCCGCTAGAAAGAGAGATAGAGTTCATTATTGATTTGATTCCAGAAACGACACCAGTATCAGAAAGAGTCTACATAATGGCACCATCTGAATTGGAGATCCTGTACAAGATGATTGAAGAACTCAAAACCAAGAGGTTCATTTGTGCTAGTGGATCACCTTGGGGAGCCCCGATACTTCTTATGAAAAAGAAGGATGCTACATCAAGATTATGTGTTGATTATTGTACCTTGAATTCTGTAACAATCAAGAACAGATATCCCCTACCAAGGATAGATGACTTATTCTATCAACTCAGTGGAGCGACAGTATTCTTGAAGATTGATTTACGGTCAGGGTACCATCAGATCAGAGTCAGAGAGCAAGACATCCCGAAGATGGCATTCAGATCTAGATATGGACATTGGGTGTTTCTCGTTATGCCATTCAGAGCGACCAATACGCCAGCAGAATTCATAGATCTCATGAATCGCATATTTATGCCTTATTTGGATCAGTTCGTGATAGTGTTTATAGACGACATCTTGGTCTACAACAATAGTAAAGCAGAGCATGAGCAACATCTCCGAGTAGTCCTTCAGATCTTAGAGAGCACCAGTTGTACACGAAGTTCAATAAGTACAAATTTTGGCTTGATCGTATTTCGTACTTTGGTCACATCATCACTAGAGGTGGAGTGGAATTTGTAAACCCCCTAAAATTTTACTATATATTTTTTTTATCAATTTACTTTGATATTGTTTTAATTTAAATATTTGTACGTCAAATGCGACTACGAATATGCGATGTATAATATTTTCTTGTATACAAAGTTTTCTTTAAAAATAAGTATATTTTCCAAATTAATATAAAGTAAAAAATTTAATTGTCTACATTTATAAAATACGTCGCGTCAAGATTGTCCAACTTTTTTTTAAAAAGCTATACAAGTATAATTAATGATTTAAAGAAATAATATTTTTATTCTATTTTACATGCAAGGTACATGGAAATTATTTTCATGCATATTTTGAGTTTCAAAAACTAATTGATATTATTTTATTTATTTGCAAAAGGTATTGTAAGTTATTTTCTATTAACATTTAAATACTTATTATGAATTTTAGAAATTAATTATTATTATAATTTAATGTTCATAAAAATATATTTTAAAATCTGTTTAATTGATATTTAGATTAATTATTATGATTTACAAATATGAATGTATTTTATGGATTCTGTTTTTAATGTAAAGATAGATTTACCTAGATTTAAATTTGATTCGGATTAGATTGAATTCGCTTTAAATCTATTTAAATTCATGTTAAACTATCTAAAGGGGATTTGAGTTTCCTACGCCATATCTATCTAGGAGCACTACCTCCTATATAAAGAGAGGCTCCTTCACTCTTTTCCATAAAAATTCCAACTCCAAATTCCACAACCCAAGTTTGTGCATCGTGTTTGTGTCCCCTACCCCATCTACTATTTATTCCCTTGTATAAGTACATTAATTTCTACGCGTCCGACAACCCCGAACGCTCCGTGTCTAGCAGGACACATCTCTCGACCCTCCTCTGTGGTGTCGAACACATCTCGACACAACCCCTAAAGACTGAAAACTGTGCCCATGTTCTGTCGCTGCCGTCTCCGCTCACCCGGCTGCTAAAAACTCTGACCCAGCCACCACCTCCCTCATCGTCGGAGCCCTGAACCACACCATCACCCTTCACCACCACGCCTAGATAGCCTGAACCATATAACCACCCCGGTGCCACCAAGACCTCCCGTACCCGCTGTCATCTCCAGCCACCTCCCTGTCCACCGCCGTTAGCACCATCATCCCGGCCTCGTCCAAACCCAATCACGACCACCACCACCGGACCCTTCCCTTCTGCCCGAACCACCACGCTCACCCCTCTCCTCCTTCTTCCACCACTGTATCTGCAACCCTGCCCTGACACCACCCGTCTCCTGGATAACCACCAACACAGCCTGACCAATACGGTAATCCGCAAATCCAACACCAGCACAAACCCATACCACCGCTGCCACCATCTCACCCCGCCGCCAGCGGCCGGACTCCGCCAGGCCGTCTTTCTCCGATCCAGCACAACCAAACCCTCCAATAAAACACCACCATCACCGCCACTTACCTCCTGCCTTAGCACCGGAGCGCCGCGATCAGCCAACCTTGCCTCGGCATCGCTCGTCCCCGAGCACAGGGGCCGCTGCCTCCTTGCGCCGCGACCATGACTTCCTGACCACCGCCGCGGTGATCTCCGTCGCGGCCCACCACCATGCCCTTCTGCTGAACCTTCTTTTCTCCGGCCAATAGTTATCGTCGGCACTGCCATCTCCTAGATTTGACCGTGTGCCCCATCTTCTCCTCACTCCTTGCGCCGATCGAGCTCGACAGCGCCGACGATCCGGTGCCCGCGCGTGCGATCATCGCCTCGCCCGCGGTCGAGCATCGCCGCTTCTCTCTTCCTTCCCCAAAGCCCTAGCTCTCTTCCTCGCTCCTCTCCTTCTTCCCTCTTTCTCACTACTGTTCTTTATTTTTTTTCAGTTTTGTTTGTTACAATCTCTCTCCCCTCTCTGTGGTCCTCTGTTCTTTAAGAGGAGTGCTTGCTTTATTTTATTTTATTTTATTTGCTTTTTTTGTTTTATTTATTATTATTATTATTTACTATTACTACTATTATAATTAGTTTAATACTGTTGATATATTTGTTACAATATTAGGTTACAAATTTCAAAATTTAATAATTGCAAATCTAGTTTGATTTTAAACCTAAAATATATGATCATATATTATTTGGATATGATGAATGAGTTTTTACCTAAACTATTTTTAACATTATTTTTCTAAAAATATCTTGACTAGTAAATATAGTTTTAAATATTTTATAAATATTTCTCAATTTTAAATAGTTAATTAAAATATTTTTGACTAATATAAAATATAGTTTTCCTACCTAAAATTGTATTTTGATAAACTTAGAGTTTTAGTCTAAGAACTATGTTATTATTTTCAAGCATATACTTTATCTAAGATTTATTTTACTAATAGAATATAGTTTTCAAATATCAAATATTTTATATAAAAAGTATATATATTATATTCCCTTCTATTATTCTCCTCTTCATGGCTAATTCCATTATTTCAATTTCCTCATCAATTCCGTACCTTCTTATGTTGACCCTAACTAATCTGACCGACCTGGACCTAAAGGAACAGTCCATGCCATCATCAGAGGCTATCTTGCGGAGTTGTACACCAAAGTCATATTTTTGTGCCATGTTGATCATCACAGCACACCAAGCGTCACAACCAGGCAAGATACCTTTCCATTAGCTGTTTATTTTACTTTAGCTCATATTCATGCATTTATTCATTATTTATTTTTCTACAAAACAAACTGTGATACATGGCATAATTAGATAGAATTTTACTGTTTAGTTCTATTGTAACCCCCCTGAATTTTCAGAGAATTTTTAATTTTTAATTTTTGAAGAATAGCTTGTTAATCTATTTATTTAATAATTAATTAATTATTTCTAATCAGGGTTTAATTTATATTGTATATATATATATATATATATATATATATATATATATATATATATATATATATATATATATATAGATGCAAGATTACTAAATATTATTATTTGTTAAATAAATGCTGTTACATTAATTATTAAATTATTTATAAACTCTAACCAAGTTTCATATAGATTTATTATTAGATTATATTTATATCAATAATTATATATATATAGTGTTATCATTCAATTGGTTTTATTTTTAGATTATATATATATCTATACTTATATAGATGTGGTGTTAAAATTCCTAGCAACCAAACCATTCCTTAAGTTTAACCCTAACTTAGGCCCAAATCCGATAGGCCAAACCGAACCCCAAACCCGTTAGGATTCCTTGTATAAAGGATCACCCTCAACTTAGTATATATACATATAGTTATTCCTTGTGTAGGCTAAACCGAACCCTAATCTCAGATTTAGTCATTTTAGCCGTCGCCACCACCATTGGAGCATAGCCGGCCATCCCCTAGTCACCCCCCCCCCCCCGTCGGCCAAAGGATCCCGACGACCCCCCGGAGGAGCTCGAGGCCGCGAGATCGGGACTGCCGCGACTGCAGCGAACCGGGCGGCCACCACCGACCGCTACCACCGGCGCCACCGCGACCGGAGGGTTCGCCGTCGAGCCCTGCCTCGGCGAGGTACTGCCCCGACCCCCCACGTGTCCTCTTACACGTGTGATTAGGTTGAAACAATTAGGTTATTTGCATTGATGAATTAATTTGTGTGATTATGGCTGTGTTAATCAATTAATTAATGATTAATTGATAGTAAAAAGTATCTAAATTATTAGCCTAATGATTAGAGTCATTAGTGTAGATCCTATATTAATTATGACAGATTTTTACACAATTTATTAGTATTTATTAAACATTTAAAGGGAATGTATTACTGCAGTTTTTGTGCAATTTCCACAGTATTATATATTCTGTTTTTGATTTTTAGAATTTAATTCATCGGGAATTACTTGTTATGATCTATACATAATTTGTAGGTAATTATGTAATCTATTTACTGTTAAATTTTCAGGATTTAATAAATAGTTTAGATATTTTAATTATATTTTAAACTGTGAATTACTGAATCTAAATGACTATTTATTTACACAGTTTCGGATTTTTATTAATTAATTCACTAAGAATTAATTAATGAGCTTTATACAAAACTTGTAAATAATAATTATGTCTATTTACTGTAAAAGTTTCAGAATAAAATAATTATGTTTGTTATTTATTTTATATTAAATCAGTGTTAAATATTATTGATTATGTAATTAGTTCATTACTAGTTTTAATTTATATTAAATATAAATTATTATGGTAATGTTCATAAAATTATAGTCACTGTTGATAAATGTTATTTTCTGTGAAATATGAATTTTCACAATTTATTAGTGAATTTTTAATATTTAATTCTAATTTTAATAGCTAAAATAGTAATTTTATATATGTAGTAGTTAAATGTTTTTAATTACTTATAATTAGGTAAATAATATTAAAAATATTATTTACAGTAGGTTTATCATGGAAAAGTATTTTATAACCCAATTTAGATCTTTTTACTATTTATTAACTAGTATTTATAATTATTAGCACTAATCTAGTTATTAGATAGATTTTTATATTAAATAAAGAAAATCCTATTTATGGTTTCTTTGCAAATAATATATATATCTATTATTTCTGTCATTATTTAGCTTATTAGAATAAAAATGATTTTCCTGGATTCTTACAAATTTTGTTGGTATTATTAGGAAATTGTGAACGCTTGTGTTATTTAAATGATTAATTAATTATTTATAAGTAATTAATTAATTATTAGATATATATTAATTTTATTAATAATTTCAGAATATAAAATTATAGTAATAAGTATTTCATACTTATTATTGTATATTATTATTATTCATAATTATTGGTATTGATTAGCTAGTAATGATGGTTTGATATTAATTATTGATTAATTAGCAATTCAATATATGGTTTAATTTGGTTAATTAGTAATTAATTAGAGATAAATTTTGTTTAGGATTATTTGCTTCTCGGGACTCGGACTCTACTTTGGACCCAGATACTCAGTTGCTGGACACAGGCAAGTACACCTTGCTTGATTGTATATTTTTGCAGTTAGTTTATGTTACCTAGTTACTTCTCAGTTGTGTGCACGCGTCTAGTAGTAGTGGACTTATCCTGTGTATTGTAAAGGTATGTGGTACCTTCTAGCTGCATACCGTATCATACACGATCACTACATGACTGAGTTGAGAGCATGGATTTGTGTGTCGACTGATCATTGGCACGTGAGTTCGCGTCTGGTCTAGTGGTTGGTACAGGTCTACTTATATATACTATGACGTCTTGCATATTATTTGTACCGCGTATACGGTACGGATATACATTGGGTGGGGAGAGTCTACTAGTGGTGTATGAGAATTTCTGTTTCCAATGGACGCTGGATGCTCGTAGCCCCTCGTTTCTCAAACCGTAGAATGCTTGGTGGCCGTTTCTTCTTCTTCTCCCCCTCTCATGTGCCACTAGAGATGTCTCGAGTGCATTTTACACATAGATGGTTAGTTTACCTGTCGTATGTTGCATGATATATCCTGTCCTTGTTTGGTTGGGGAGATGTTATGTTACATTTTGTTCTAGTTATTTATATACTGCCCTGTACTATCATGCATGTCGATTTCTTGTGTACTTATTACGTCCCTCTGAGGACCTGTCACCTTTTCCAGATTGGGACGAGCACAGGTACCGACGGACTACGGAGATTGGAGACTTTTGCTGACGAGGACTTCAATGTTGAGCCTCGTGAGTTTCTTGAGTTCTTAGGTGATTTCTGCTAGTGGCTATCTATTTCTTTTCTGGTTCAGTTGTACTCTTTTAGTAGTTCATTCATACATTTATTGGAGGATTATTTTCCACTAGTCATGACTTGTAGTTTGATTCAGAGTTATTTTTATTCCTTCCAGCTTTATTCTGTGATTTTTCCTGTGGATGAGATTAGTATTTACCTGCTTGTATTGTTATTTAGTTGTTACTTCAGCGTACTATAATCGAATCATAGTCCATTAAATTGGATTTAGCTATGCTAGATTGTACAGCTGGCATGCCACGTGTTCCCAATCCGATTATTTGGAACTGGGGCATGACATGTTTTTAGTGGTGGCCCATGCAGGTCGAGAAAATATTATTTGGTTACTTTACCGTACCAAGCAAGCCTGCGTATAGGATTAGGACTATCGTGTCTCATCCACAATTGATTATTTTTATCCTTTGATCTCGTTTGATTTCGACTCATTTCAAACTCCTCGAAATACTTGATCTCTTCTTTGATTTATATCTTCTGACTCTTTGACTTCCTTACAATTATATCCTTCTCGATCTAATCTACCGTACCCCTTGCTTGTCATGATTGATAGAGGTTTGGAAGATGCTATACTATATACACTCTTGAGTTAACTATATGGCTAGATGGGTTACCTTGGCAGCTAATTATGCGGTTGAGTCTATAATTGAATTCTTGGAAAGTACTAAATATTGCAGGTTGATGAACACCATATTTTTGAAAGATATAATTTTTGCATGAATGATTAGTTAAATCAAAGTTGAGTAGTAATGATATATCAATTTCGAATGATAGTGAGAAAGATTACTTATACTCATATGGGAAAGACTCTCGATGATCGATTTGAGAGGATGATTTAAAGTTTTGATTTGAGTTTTTTTTTAAAAAAAAAATTCTATAATTGGTTAGAGAGGATATAAAATCAACTTGATGATTAAAAATTTAAATATTCACATTGCTACATGAGATTTAAATTGGTTGATGATTTATGTTGGTTTCCAAAATAGAAGAATAATTTTTTTTTTAAAATTTGAGGATAGATGATTGTAAATAGAAATAGTTAAGAGTTGCCTATGAGATTTATATTTCTTTAAGGATTGAATATTTTGACCTTGATGAAAAAAAAAGGGTTTATTTAAGAAGAATTTAGAAATTTGATGCATTTCATAAAGTGATTTAAAATTTAGAGTTGGGTAATTTTAATCTAAAAATTTTGAGGAGAAAAGAAAAGGATGTTTGTACTATAATAAAGTTTATTTCGAGGATCGATTTAGAAATTTGAGGTATTTTTTTTGTGATTGAATTTTGTTTGATGGAACAAATTTTGATTGAAAATTTTTTTTGAGATTTAAATCTTTTTTTTAGATTGATAAATTTTTATTGAAGTTTCTTTTGGAAAAAAAAGAAGAATTTAGTATTATGATAATATTTATCTCGGTGATTGATTTAAGTATTTTCATAAGAGAGTTACAATCTTTTATATTAGGTAAACTGAATTAAAGTTGAGGAAAAAAAAGGGGGAAAATAAAAGGGAGTTGGTGTGATGATAAAAGGATTGGTTGGGTATTTTAAAGTTATAATTATGATTATATGCGACGATCTTAAAGAGATTAAGGAAATTGGTGGATGAATGTTTTGATTTAAAGATTTTATACTGAAGGAATTTATGAAGAAATTTTATTTACAGGAATTTGATTTTTTTTTTTTATCTTGATGAGGAAATAAACATAGAGGATGTTACTCTAATGAGATAGAAGTGTCACACCTTAGTTGCCATATTTTTCATAGCCATGATAGTGATTATATGCAGTTATAGTTAAGTCATCGACCCATGTGACTATGTCTTCTTCTTAAAATTTTATCATCCTTGTTCTCGACCCTAAACTAGTATCATGATTCCCTAATTATTTAGAGCTATAGATGTCTATAAATTTTTCTTGACCATACCCCAAATCCGTCAACCAGTATATCTTCACCTATATTTTAGTATTATATTATTAGTATTAATATTAGAAATATCTATTTAGTTGTTTGTTACTTTACCTGTAGACAATATTGGTTGATATTTTCTGTAATAAAAATTTTTCTTCACCTTTAGCTCATGCCCCGGTTGCCGAGGTAAATGCTATAAAGATTTTTTTTATTATCTAATTAGTTTATTTTCTTTCCTGATTTACTATTTATCGTGCTGCATAATTCTAGTACTATCGATCCAAAATTTTGTTTTCTTAAGCAATAATGGAAAGCAGATAATTACGTCTTATCCTTTTGAATAGACCAAAGGACTTTTTTTTTCTCATGTTAGGATTATTATTGCTTCTCTAGAAAATTCTATGTTGTTGCTACAATTTGATAGGATAAACTTATTTCCTGAAGAGACAGTAAGAGGTACTAGTTCAATTCTTATAAGTTGGGTAGTATACCTTGTAGTTTAGCATCATACTTTTCTCAGGACCATTAAGAAATTATAGTTGGATAACACTGACTATATGTTGGTACAAGTATTTAGATTACCTAGACATAACTTTGTGGGTTCCTATCCCTAGCTCAACTAAGGTTAGAGATTCATAGGGCAACTAGAAAGGTCAAATCATTATTTGTGTTTTGGACTTGAACTATCTTGTACTTTCTTTTCTTCTGTACGTTTATTTTTATCGTCTTGACTAATATTGCTGTTATAGCCTAGTTTTTACAAGCTTCTTCTTTTCTCAAGCTTGTTCTTGACACATATATTATTGGGTGCACCCACTAAAATGTTGTCTAATCAGAATCGGTGCATGATGGTCTGGCCAACCTAGTGCATGTTGATTCGCTTTCCCTATGATTATTTTATGCAGATGAAGATATAGTAAACTTGTCCTAGGATCTCATTTGCGACCGTTTGACAAATTTTGTTTTCTTGAAACATTTATTCGCATTGGACCTTCAAATTTGTAATCGACCCCATCCCCCCTTGAACTCTTCTTTATTCTGCGCCCAGTATAGAATTTCTCTTTATAATCCTTTATTAGCTATGATTTATAGTAGAACCATCTTTCGACTAAGTCAGTTAAGTATACCTTGTATGATATCTTATTTTAGTAATACCCTTAGCACCCTAGTAGCCATCTTAGACTGATTTTAGTCGGACATTTAGCAAATAAAAGTTTTCCTATTATCCTTTCCTTGGTTCATATCATTTGATCCCTTACCATGACTTGGGTAATTGAAGCACAATATTAGAATTTTTCTTCCAATAATTGCACCATTATGATCTAGACAAACCGCACCATACACATGACATTTATGCCCCCCATAAATACACCTTTATGTGCTCTATTTTAATAACTCTACTTGTTTGACAAATCTTTCCCTTAGAATAGACTATTTGTGTCCTCTCCTTATCCTATTAGATTTGACCATGCAATATCGATCTATTCCCTGATCACTTGGAAATCCTATGACCTATGCCGGACCTAGAACATATTCTTGTAGGATATGATGCCAGTTTTGACCCCTCTATAAACCTCCAAGTATCGTTGTAAATTGTCTTGTTGAGTAAGTTACAATTTACATATTTACTTTTCATTGATTTTCTTATTATTTCTTCGGTATTAGAATTATTTTAAATTTCGAGGATGAAATTCTTATAAGTTGGGTAGATTGTAACCCCCCTGAATTTTCAGGGAATTTTTAAATTTTTTTTTTTTGAAGAATAGCTTGTTAATCTATTTATTTAATAATTAATTAATTATTTCAAATCAGGGTTTAATTTATATTGTATATATATATATATATATAGATGCAAGATTACTAAATATTGTTATTTGTTAAATAAATGCTGTTACATTAATTATTAAATTATTTATAAACTCACCAAGTTTCATATAGATTTATTATTAGATTATATTTATATCAATAATTATATATATATATATATATATATATATATATATATATATATATATATATATATATATATATATATATATATATATATATATATATATATATAGTGTTATCATTCAATTGGTTTTATTTTTAGATTGTATATATATCTATACTTATATAGATGTGGTGTTAAAATTCCTAGCAACCAAACCATTCCTTAAGTTTAACCCTAATTTAGGTCCAAACCCGATAGGCCAAACCGAACCCCAAACCCGTTAGGGTTCCTTGTATAAAGGATCACCCTCAACTTAGTATATATACATATAGTTATTCCTTGTGTAGGCTAAACCGAACCCTAATCTCAGATTTACTCATTTTAGCCGTCGCCACCACCATTGGAGCATAGCCGGCCATCCCCTAGTCACCCCCCCGTCGGCCAAAGGATCCCGACGACCCCCAGGAGGAGCTCGAGGCCGCGAGATCGGGACTGCCGCGACTGCAGCGAACCGGGCGGCCACCACCGACCGCTACCACCGGCGCCACCGCGACCGGAGGGTTCGCCGTCGAGCCTTGCCTCGGCGAGGTACTGCCCCGACCCCCCACGTGTCCTCTTACACGTGTGATTAGGTTGAAACAATTAGGTTATTTGCATTGATGAATTAATTTGTGTGATTATGGCTGTGTTAATCAATTAATTAATGATTAATTGATAGTAAAAAGTATCTAAATTATTAGCCTAATGATTAGAGTCATTAGTGTAGATCCTATATTAATTATGACAGATTTTTACACAATTTATTAGTATTTATTAAACATTTAAAGGGAATGTATTACTGCAGTTTTTGTGCAATTTCTACAGTATTATATATTCTGTTTTTGATTTTTAGAATTTAATTCATCGGGAATTACTTGTTATGATCTATACATAATTTGTAGGTAATTATGTAATCTATTTACTGTTAAATTTTTAGGATTTAATAAATAGGTTAGATATTTTAATTATATTTTAAACTGTGAATTACTGAATCTAAATGACTATTTATTTACACTGTTTCGGATTTTTATTAATTAATTCACTAAGAATTAATTAATGAGCTTTATACAAAACTTGTAAATAATAATTACGTCTATTTACTGTAAAAGTTTCAGAATAAAATAATTATGTTTGTTATTTATTTTATATTAAATCAGTGTTAAATATTATTGATTATGTAATTAGTTCATTACTAGTTTTAATTTATATTAAATATAAATTATTATGGTAATGTTCATAAAAGTATAGTCACTGTTGGAAAAATGTTATTTTCTGTGAAATATGAATTTTCACAATTTATTAGTGAATTTTTAATATTTAATTCTAATTTTAATAGCTAAAATAGTAATTTTATATATGTAGTAGTTAAATATTTTTAATTACTTATAATTAGGTAAATAATATTAAAAATATTATTTACAGTAGGTTTATCATGAAAAAGTATTTTATAACCCAATTTAGATCTTTTTACTATTTATTAACTAGTATTTATAATTATTAGCACTAATCTAGTTATTAGACAGATTTTTATATTAAATAAAGAAAATCCTATTTATGGTTTCTTTGCAAATAATATATATATCTATTATTTCTGTCATTATTTAGCTTATTAGAATAAAAATGATTTTCCTGGATTCTTACAAATTTTGTTGGTATTATTAGGAAATTGTGAACGCTTGTGTTATTTAAATGATTAATTAATTATTTATAAGTAATTATTTAATTATTAGATATATATTAATTTTATTAATAATTTCAGAATATAAAATTATAGTAATAAGTATTTTATACTTATTATTGTATATTATTATTATTCATAATTATTGGTATTGATTAGCTAGTAATGATGGTTTGATATTAATTATTGATTAATTAGCAATTCAATATATGGTTTAATTTGGTTAATTAGTAATTAATTAGAGATAAATTTTGTTTAGGATTATTTTCTTCTCGGGACTCGAACTCTACTTTGGACCCAGATACTCAGTTGCTGGACACAGGCAAGTACACCTTGCTTGATTGTATATTTTTGTAGTTAGTTTATGTTACCTAGTTACTTCTCAGTTGTGTGCACGCGTCTAGTAGTAGTGGACTTATCCCGTGTATTGTGAAGGTATGTGGTACCTTCTAGCCGGACACCGTATCATACACGATCACTACATGAGTGAGTTGAGAGCATGAATTTGTGTGTCGACTGATCATTGGCACGTGAGTTCGCGTCTGGTCTAGTGGTTGGTACAGGTCTACTTATATATACTATGACGTCTTGCATATTATTTGTACCGCGTATACGGTACGGATATACATTGGGTGGGAAGAGTCTACTAGTGGTGTATGAGAATTTCTGTTTCCAATGGACGCTGGATGCTCGTAGCCCCTCGTTTCTCAAACCGTAGAACGCTTGGTGGCCGTTTCTTTTTCTTCTCCCCCTCTCATGTGCCACTAGAGATGTCTCGAGTGCATTTTACACATAGATGGTTAGTTTACCTGTCGTATGTTGCATGATATATCCTGTCCTTGTTTGGTTGGGGAGATGTTATGTTACATTTTGTTCTAGTTATTTATATACTGCCATGTACTATCATGCATGTCGATTTCTTGTGTACTTGTTACGTCCCTCTGAGGACCTGGCACCTTTTCCAGATTGGGACGAGCACAGGTACCGACGGACTACGGAGATTGGAGACTTTTGCTGACGAGGACTTCAATGTTGAGCCTCGTGAGTTTCTTGAGTTCTTAGGTGATTTCTGCTAGTGGCTATCTATTTCTTTTCTGGTTCAGTTGTACTCTTTTAGTAGTTCATTCATATATTTATTGGAGGATTATTTTCCACTAGTCATGACTTGTAGTTTGATTCAGAGTTATTTTTATTCCTTCCAGCTTTATTCTGTGATTTTTCCTGTGGATGAGATTAGTATTTACCTGCCTGTATTGTTATTTAGTTGTTACTTCAGCGTACTACAATCGAATCATAGTCCATTAAATTGGGTTTAGCTATGCTAGATTGTACAGCTGGCATGCCACGTGTTCCCAATCCGATTATTTGGAATTGGGGCGTGACATCTATTTCCTGCTATGTACTATTTTCAAACACATTGGACTTCGACTTAAGGGACTACCCTTTATGTGTTGCATTCATAGGCCTTGACACTTTTGTACCATGAAGTTGTGAGTCACATATAGGACTCGGACATGCGTGTTTGGCTAGCCACCAGTACATATAAGTCGTGTGATAGGATTAACTGCTAATAGAGGTTGCATGCTTAGTTTGACTTAGCAGTTAATAGAGGTTATATGTGTTGTGGATACAATATAGTGGGCGGAGAGGACAATACCTTAGCGTATAGGCTACTATGCACTTTACTTTTTGTAACCCAAGAGCTCCGTCGGAGATGTGGGTGAGATTATCCATGATTACTGACGGCCACTGATGTTCTGCGAAATATTCTGCTCTTATTGATTGGGACTCTAGTGCCACAAGGGGGGACCATGCCGATCCCATTTTAGCCAGGGCCCATGCATTGGAGGATGTTCTTAAAACTACATACACTTAGACTGGTTAGGCTACCTTATCCATTAGGTATGAGTACTCTTGGCTTGGGTACTTGTATCTGACCGTGGCTTGGAACAGTAACTTATCGCGAACTAGTTTGCCACATCTTGTCCTTGTTTGGTTGTAGGTGAGGCTCACTGCTACGAAGAGAAGGTGCTGAACCTTGTTGTGGTCCGGAAACCATATTGGCTTCATGGCTTGGAAAGATACTTCATCATGGGTTAGTGTGCCATCTCCTGTCCTTGTTTGGTTGGAGAGATGGTACGCTAATCCAAATGGTGAGGTATTGGACCATGTTATGATCCGATCTTACTTATTATTATTGAGTAGTTATATTCTGTTTATATGGCATGATATTATATATCTTGATACGTCCCTCTGAGGACCTGGTTATCTCTCCAGTGTGTGCACTTGTCTTTCGCAGGTGATCTAGCCGTGGCCGTGATCATCTCTATTTCTTCGAGGATGATTGCACTTTGATCATCTTCGCTTCGCTCGCCAAACTCATTTTATTTTCCATGTATTTCTTTCCTTATTTGTTGGTAGTGGATTTGTCTCGTCCCAACATTTTGTACAAAAATATTTCATAGTTGATTATATGATATCTTTTATTCTTATATTTCGTGGATGAGATTAGATTACTCTTTATTTACTGCATTTTACAGCTTATGTATCATACGAGATTTTCATATATTGGATTATACTTTGTATGTATACAGCTGGCATGTCTACGTACCTTGTCCTACGTATTTTGGGACTGGGATGTTACATGTTTTTGTGGTGGTCCATGCAGGTCGAGATAAATTGTTTGGTTACTTTACCGTACCAAGCAAACCTGTGTATAGGATTAGAACCTAGGATCTCATCCACATACTTCTACCTTCCTCGATTTCATTTTTCGAACTCTCATTTGACTCCTTGATTTACATCTTGCTTGATTCCCTCTACCATAAATTCTCATCCTTCGTTCGTGCTTGATAGTGGTTTGGAAGACACCCATACATGATAGATATGTTCCATAGACCCATCACACTACTAGTGTAACTCTTGTAAGTTGGGTAGAATACCTCACGTCCTAACAATCCCTTTGTCCTTGTGACCCATAAGTTTTTTTTAGAGGACCCTAATCCATCTAGCTAACCAAGCCATAGGCAAGGAAACTGTAGGACGGCTGAATAGGTACCTATATGACTTAAATTCTTAAGGAGTTTGACTAATTCTACTCTCTTTCAATCATAATCTCACATACCTATGTTTTTACCTAGTTTTGCAAGTTTAACCGTTATCGAACATGTTTAAGACACATGCTATTGAGCGCGCGCTCACTAACAAATTGTCTCGTCAGAACCGGTGCACGATGGTCTGATCAACCGAGTGGATGGAGACATAGTTAAACTTGCCTCTAAAGTCTCATCCGCGACAGCCTTGACAATTCTCTTTTGAATTATTCCGTCGCCTTTGAACCACGTAATCATATTCAATGTTATCTTCTTCAAACTCTATATTGTCTCCGCCCTTCACCTATTTTAGAAGGACGAATGCGCTTGTACTTAAATGTCCCTCTAGCTGACCTATCACTTATGACCATTACCACCAAATGTGACTATATCCTCGTCTTGAGTTACTCGTCCTTTTCCTCGACCCTAGATTCATTGTCGTAGCCTTCTAATCATTCTTGAAACTTGATGATGATTCTAATCGTTCTCTTAATCATGCCCCCAACCTAGACGACCAATATACAACTTTTTCTTAAGGAACCATCTCTCTTAAGTCTCTAAATTATTTTCCCTTAATCTACCCGACTCTTTTCTATTCTTTAAACTCGTGTTTTATCTTGATCTACTTAAAACCCTTAATCTTTTTCTTTCTTGCGCTTATTAGCCATGTCCGTGATTTATTATCTAAATCACAATTTTCGAAAATCATCCACTTCGTTGTACGCCACTTCCTCAATACTTTGATCGTGTTTTCTTATTGAAAAATCCTTTCTCTTAACCTTACCTATCCTATTTATTTCTTAATTTTGAGGTTGAAATTCTTGTAAGTTGAGTAGGATGTAAACCCCCTAAAATTTCACTATATATTTTTTATCAATTTACTTTGATATTATTTTATTTATTTGTAAAAAGGTATTGTAAGTTATTTTCTATTAATATTTAAATACTTATTATGAATTTTTAAAATTAATTATTATTATAATTTTAGTGTTCATAAAAATATATTTTAAATTTTGTTTGATTGATATTTAGATTAATTATTATGATTTACAAATATGAATGTATTTTATGGATTCTATTTTTAATGTAAAAAAAGATTTACCTAGATTTAAATTTGATTCGGATTGGATTGAATTCGCTTTAAATCTATTTAAATTCATATTAAATTATCTAAAGGGGATTTGAGTTTCCTAGTCCATATCTATCTAGGAGCACTACCTCTTATATAAGGAGAGGCTTCTTCACACTTTTCCATAAAAATTTCTACTCCAAATTCCACAACCCAAGTTTGTGCATCGTGTCTGTGTCCCCTACCCCATCCACTATTTATTTACAAGTATATTAATTTTTTCGCGTCCGACAACCCCGAATGCTCCGTGTCTAGCAGGACACATCACCCGACCCTCCTCTGCAGTGTCGAACACATCTCGACACAACCCCTAAAGACTATAAATTGTGCCCATGTTCTGCTGCTGCCATCGTCGCTCACCCCGCTTCTAGCAACTCCGACCCAGCCACCATCTCCCTCATCGTCGGAGCCCTGAACCACACCATCACCCTTCACCACTATGCCTGGACAACCTGAACCACACCATCACCCTTCACCATCATGCCTGGATAGCCTGAACCACACCATCACCCTTCACCACCACGCCTGGACAGCCTGAACCCTATAACCACTACGGTGCCACCAAGACCTCCCGCACCCGCTGTCATCTCCAGCCACCTCCCTGTCCACCGCCATTAGCCACATCACCCCGGCCTCGTCCAAACCCAATCACGACCACCACCACCGGACCCTTCCCTTCTGCCCGAACCACCACGCTCACCCCTCTCCACCTTATTCTACCGCCGTATCCGCAACCCTGCCCCGACACCACCCATCTCCTGGATAACCACCACCACAGCCTGACCAATACGGCAATATGCAAACCCAACACCATCACAAACCCGCACCACCGCTGCCACCATCTCACCCCGCTGCCAGCGGTCGGACTCCGCCAGGCCGTCGTTCTTCGACCCAGCACAACCAAACCCCCCAAATAAAACACCACCATCACCGCCACTTACCTCCTACCACCGCACCGGAGCGCCGCGATCAGCCGACCTCGCCTTGGCATTGCTCATCCCCGAGTACAGGGGACACTCCCTCCTTGCGCCGCAGCCATGACTTCCCGACCACCGCCGCGGTGATCTCCGCCGCGGTACACCACCATACCCTTCTGCTGAATCTCCTTTTCTCCGGCCAATAGTTTCAACCGGCACTACCATCTCCCAGATCTGACCGTGCACCCCATCTTCTCCTCACTGCTTGCGTCGATCGAGCTCGACAGTGCCGGTGATTCGCTGCCCGTGCGCGCGAGCATTGCCTCGCCCGCGGCCGAGCTCCGCCGCTTCTCTCTTCCTTCCTCAATGCCCTGGCTCTCTTCCTCGTTCCTCTCCTTCTTCCCTCTTCCTCACTCTTCTTCTTCTGCCATTGTTCTTTATTTATTTTTCGTTTGTTACAATCTCTCTCCTCTCTCTGTGGTCCTCTGTTCTTTGAGAGGAGTGCTTGCTTTATTTTATTTTATTTTATTTTTTGCTTTTTTGTATTTTATTTTATTTGATTAAATTATTATTATTATTATTATTATTACTATTATTATTATTATTAGTTTAGTATTGTTGATATATTTGTTACAAAATTAGGTTACCAATATCAAAATTTATAATTGCAAATCTAGTTTGATTTTAAACCTAAAATATATAATCATATATTCTTTGGATAAGGTGAATGAGTTTTTACCTAAACTATTTTTAACATTATTTTTGTAAAAATATCTTGACTAGTAAATATAGTTTTAAATATTTTATAAATATTTCTCAATTTTAAATAGTTAATTAAAATATTTTTGACTAATATAAAATATAGTTTCCCTACCTAAAATAGTATTTTGAAAAACTTAGAGTTTTAGTCTAAAACTATGTTATTATTTTCAAGCATATACTTTATCTAAGATTTATTTTACTAATAGAATATAGTTTTCAAATATCATATATTTTATATAAAAAGTATATATATTATTTTTCCTTCTATTACTCTCCTCTTCAGGGCTAAGTTCATTATTTCTATTTCCTCATCAATTCCGTACCTTCTTTTGTCGACCCTAACTAATTTGACTGACCTAGACCTAAAGGAACAGTCCATGCCATCATCAGAGGCTATCTCGCGGAGTTGTACACTGAAGTCATATTTTTGTGCCATCTTGATCATCACAGCACACTAAGCGTCACAACTAGACAAGATACCTTGCCATTAGCTGTTTATTTTACTTTAGCTCATATTCATGCATTTATTTATTATTTATTTTTCTGCAAAATAAACTATGATACATGGCATAATTAGATTGAATTTTATTGTTTAGTTCTATTTCCTGCTATGTACTATTTTTATACATATTGGACTTAAACTTAGGGACCACTCTTTGTGTGTTGCATTCATAGGCCTCGACACTTTTGTACCACGAAGTTGTGGGTCACATATAGGACTCGAACATGCGTGTTTGGCTGGCCACCAGTACGTATAAGCCGTACGATAGGATTAACCGATAATAGAGGTTGCATGTTTGGTTTGACTTAGCGGTTAATGAAGGTTATATGTGTTGTGGATACAAAATAGTAGGCATTGGGCGGGAAGGACAATACCTTAGCGTATGGGCTACTATGCACTTTACCTTTTGTAACCCTTGAGCTCCGTCGAAGACGCGGGTGAGATTACCCATAATTACTGACGGCCACTGACGTTCTGCAAAACGTTATGCTCTTATTGATTGGACCTCTAGTGCCCAAGGGGGGACCATGCCGATCCCATTTTAGCCAGGGCCCATGCATTGGAGGTTGTTCCTAAAACTGCATACACTTAGACTGGTTATGCTACATTATCCATTAGGTATGAGTACTCTTGGCTTGGGTACTTGTATCTGACCGTGGCTTGGAGCAGTAACTTGTCGTGAGCTATTTTGCCACATCTTGTCCTTGTTTGGTTGTAGGTGAGGCTCACTGCTCCGATGAGAAGGTGCTGAACCTTGTTATGGTCCGGATACCATATTAGTTTCATGGCTTGGAAAGATACTTCATCATGGGTTAGTGTGCCATCTCCTGTCCTTGTTTGGTTGGGGGGATGGTATGTTAATCCAAATAATGAGGTATTGGACCATGTTATGATCCGATCTTACTTATTATTATTGAGCAGTTATATTCAGTTTATATGGCATGATATTGTGTATCTTGTTATGTCCCTCTGAAGACCTGGTTATCTCTCCTAGTGTGTGCTCTTGTCTTCTGCAGATGTTTTAGCCGTGTCCGTGATCATCTTTATTTCTTCGAGGATGATTGTACTTTGATCATCTTTGCTTTGCTCGCCAAACTCATTTCATTTTTCATGTATTTCTTCCCTTGTTTGTTGGTAGTGGATTTGTCTCCGCCCAACATATTGTACAAAAATATTTCATAGTTGATTATATGATATCCTTTATTTTTATATTTCGTGGATGAGATTAGATTACTCTTGGTTTACTGTATTTTACAGCTTACGTATTCATGCGAGGTTTTCATATATTGGAGTATACTTCTTATATATACAGCTGGCATATCTACGTACCTAGTCCTACGTATTTTGGGACTGGGGCATTACAGAATTAGGCTCCCAGAAGATAGTGGCTATAGAGACATGGCTAGTACCCAGCACCGTCGCAGAAGTTTGCAGTTTTCTAGGATTGTCGGAATATTATCGACGGTTCGTATCAGACTTTGCTTGAATTTCAGCTCCCTTGATGCAGTTGACCTGCAAGGATATGCAGTTTACTTGGACATCGAAATGTCAGAGTTTATTCGAGAAGTTGAAGTAAAGACTGATGACGGCACCCATTCTCATGTTTCCAGATGAGACGGGATAATTTTCAGTTTATTGTGACGCTTTAGACAGAGGATTGTGATGCATCTTAATACAGCATGGCAAGGTAGTAGCTTATGCGTCGTGTCAGGTTCGTGATCATGAGAGAAATTACCCAACCCATAACTTGGAGTTAGCAACTGTGGTTTTATACTTAAGCTTTAGAGGCATTATTTGTACGGAGATCGAGTAGAGATTTTTACCGACCACAAGAGTCTTAAGTATGTGTTTACTGAGAAGGATCTTAATATGCGTCAGAGAAGATGGCTAGAGTTACTATTAGATTATGACAACAACCTACAATATCATCCTGGAAAGGCCAATGTAGTTACTGATGCATTGAGCAGA
This sequence comes from Iris pallida, assembly GCA_029216955.1. Lineage (NCBI taxonomy): Eukaryota > Viridiplantae > Streptophyta > Magnoliopsida > Asparagales > Iridaceae > Iris > Iris pallida. The sequence continues at coordinate 408,685 of JANAVB010023996.1, read as the reverse complement.
AGTGCAGGAGCTTATTTTCTAACAGCACCACCCGAGTTATTAGCAGATCTTCAGAATACGGGTATAGAGATAGTTCTTCCTACCAACATAGCATTGATGGTTAGTATGCAAGTTCTGTCCAACATAGTAGAGAGAATCAAGATTAGCTCAGTCAGTAAATTCTAAGCTTCAGCAGCTCAGGATAGAATATGAAGCAGGATAGAGAAAAGAACTACGCATTCACGAAGACGACACACTCCGACATGGAAGGCATCTTTATATACCCAGTGGTGTCATCAGGCAGAAGATTATGGCGGAGGCTCATAGTTCACAATATTCAATTTATTCCGGTGGTACGAAGATGTATCGTGATATCCGTCAGTATTTCTGGTGGAATGGCATGAAGATGGAGATAGCCAGTTTGTCTCTCATTGTTTAGTTTGTCAGCAAGTTAAAGCTGAACATCAGAGACCAACTGGGACTTCTTCAACCTTTACCGATTCCAGAATAGAAATGGGAGCATATTACCACGGATTTTTTAGTTGAATTACCTAAATCTCCAGCTAAAAAAGATGCAATATAGGTTATAGTTGACTGACTCACGAAGGTAGCTCATTTTCTTCCTTTCAGAATTGGTCAATCAATGGATCAGCTTGCAAAGATGTACCTCAGGCATATAGTCAGATTGCATGGAGTGCCTGTCAGCATTGTATCGGACCAATTTTTGATATTTATATCGTACTTTTGGTGGAGTCTTCAAGAGAGTTTGGAAACTCATCTCATGTTTAGTTCAGCTTATCATCCGCAGACAGATGGTCAGTTAAAGCGCACAATTCAAAATTTTGAAGATATATTACGATCCTGTACACTTAACTTTGGTGGTTCATGGGAGGATCACCTGCATCTAGTGGAGTTCACCTATAATAACAGTTTTTAGGCCAATATCCAGATGGCCCCATTTAAGGTACTGTATACCAGAAAGTGCAGATCACCTTTAACCAGGGATGACGTCGGCGAAAGGCAAATGCTTGGTCCAAAAATGGCAACTCAGACTATCAAGGTGGTAAGACAAGTTAAAGATCATCTTCGAGTTGCACAAGATTGTCAGCGCCATTGGGTCGATTCTCATCGGTATCCTCTTGAGTTTTCTATCGGCGACCACGTATTCCTAGGATCTTGCCTACCTATGGCGTCATTCGATTCGGCATGCGGAAAAAGCTTAGTCCTAGGTATATAGGGTCGTTTGGTATTCTCGAGCAAGTAGACGATGTGTCATATCGTCTCACTCTTCCGTCGTTATTACGTGAGGTACATGACATATTCCATGTATACCAATTGCGAAGGTACATCCCAGATTCGAGCAATATCCTTGATCATTTGGAATTGGTTGTTGGTACCAACCTTTTGTATGAGGAAAGGCCCATATCTATATTGGACCGAAGGGAGAAGATACTAAAAAATAAGACTATTAGTTTAGTCCATGTTGCTTGGGGTCATCACTCTTTGGGTGAGTCAACTTGGGAACATGAGGATGATATCCGATCATGATATCCACACCTGTTTGTCTCGTAAGATATAATGTCTTCCCTATGCCTTATGCTTTTAAATCCTTGCTTGCATGAATGATTGCTTGATTAACTACTAGTCATAAATTGTTTGTAGTATAGCTTGCCTCGATACCTCTAGCCTCTTGATTAAATTCTAAGGACAAAATTCTTTTAAGGTGGGTAGAGTTGTCACTTCCATTTTTCGTTATGCGTATTTTTAGTATACGTGTACGGAATTCTGACATTTGTTAGGTGACCCGTATTTTGACTTGTCTTGTTTAGCCTAGTCTTGGTTTAATTTGCCCTTGGTTCGGCTTGGCTTGGCTTGGCTTGGTTTGTTTTGGTTTGAGTTGAGATGGATAGGTTGGTATATAAATCAACCTCTTCTCTATCCTCTCATTACTTCTCATTTACTTCTTCATCTTATTCATTTACTCTTTCCACCTACCAAGCCCTAGGCAAGTGCAACTTGCTTCATGATGGATCTCAAATATTATTATGACATTGTCTTCCTTGCTTTATTCTAAGCCTCTTTAGAACTTGGAGTTTTTGGTTTTGAGGGTTACATTTTTGTAGATCTAAGTTTGTAAATTTTTTTATTTTTTTTGGTTTTGATCTCCTTCAGTTTGTTATTTCATAGATCTAGTGGTTCCATGTTGTGGGAAATTTAATTTTACCCAATTTTGGCCTTTTGAACTGCTTTATTTTGACTACGTATGAAGAGGTTATGCCATTTTTGTGTTCATAGATTCTGGGACATCTTCGGTGATGTCGGGACGATGAACAGTGCTCCGCGTGCATTTTGTATGCCACACACGCCCGTGTACCATGCCTCTATGCCATGCGTGTCGTGCACCCATGTGCTGTACGTTTCGTGCACTCGTACGTCGTGCCTCTGTGCCATGTTTGCCATGCACCAGCACGCTGCGCGTTTCGCTTGTCGTGTGCCGTGCCTCCGTGCCATGCGCACCGTACACCCGTGCGCTGCACGTTTTGCTTGCCACATGTCCGTACAATTTTTTGCATCGTGCCCGCGCGTCGTGCCTCTATGCCTTGCGCGACGTGCACCCGCGCGCTGCGCATTTCGTGCTCCTTGTGCCCACACGATTTTCTGCCGCACGGCCGTGCGCCGTGTCTCCTCGCCATGCATGCCGTGCACCCGCGTGCTGCGCATATTGCTTGTCGCGCGTCCGAACGATTCATTGACTGTGCACCAGGCACCGTGCTTGCGTGATCCATACGTCGTGTGCAGTTTTGTCCGCGCACACAGCGTGCCCGTGCGCGAATGACTATTTTTGCTTGTTTAAGCTATTTTGTAGCTAGAATCTCCTAAAACTCAAAACATGAAAGTTGTGGATCATTGTCTTGGTTTCAAGAATCTTCCTGTCTCACTTAAATTGGAGTTCATATGTAACTGATAGTTTCAAATCACCCATGAATGTCTTTGATCTTTCTTGTAAGTTTATGTAATTGGCATAAATTGCGACGACCCGACTTGACCACTTGATGATCTTGAATTAGTAACTTGACCATGATAATATGAATCCATCTTGATAATCTTGATAGTGGTCCATCGAGGCACACTCCTGATATGTACTCTTGACATGACAAGTAAACCTGACATGACATGTATAATCTTGATTGCTGTTGCGACATCTATTCCTGTCTTGTTAGTGTAACTCTCGCCTTGACTTCGTGGTTGACTAAGCCTGTAGAAGCTACCTGTCTCGTCTTCCATCATGTCTAGGACATGGATTCCTGGTTAACATGGTCAGGGATTCATAATGAATCTGACTAGGTTGATGACTAGATTGATCAAGTAGTTCATATAGAGAGATTTTCTAATCACAGGCCCCTGCCACACCTGTGGACTTGTAGCCTGCCGACGAGTAGGATACATTTCCATAACACTGTCATGTGTTACACTTCTTGAATCATAAGTACTAATGTACACTAGTAATTTTGTAACTTATGTTACCTCGCCTGGATAACCTGGATAGTCTGTAGGGCTTGCAACTGCGGGAACATCTCATTACATCTTGTTAGTAACTAGGCCTGTGATAACCTAGTTAGATAATGTTAGTAAGCCGTAGGAATTGATTGGCCATGCCTAAATGATTGTCTCGTGATCAACATGGAAATTATATTCTACTTATTGTTTCTTAATACAAGTTAGTATTTTCTCCTATCTCTTGTCTTTTACGTTATTTAATTATGTTCTTTTATCATTTCTCTTATTCTTTACATACGGGTTTTAGTTCTTAAGTGGAGCCTCCCTTGTGGCACTTGCTTTTTTTGGGGTTTGATCCAGCTGGTTTTGTATGGCCAAATTTCGGAGTGATACACGAGGATCTACCTGTCTTTCAGCCAGATGGTGAACACCAGGCGTAACCGTGGCAATGAGTAGGTTTTCTTATTTTGTTCTCCTACTCTAATGTAACTTATTCTTTTGAGGCATTTAGCCACCGAGCACGTGTTAGCTCATGTTAAAACTTTATTTCTGTCTACTTAAGGGCTGTAACATGATTGACAAATCCTAAGGTTGATCATGTATGACTTAACTCTTGCTAGTCTCGTATTTTGTATTACTAGCTTCATGATCATCTGAATATGTAATGTTTGGGACGCCTTACTTTGTATGTCTGATGATCTAACATCTTGTGACAATTATTTGTTTGCTTGAGACTGAGACACTAGGCTTGTTCTTGACCATAAGAGACTGCTGGCTTGTAGATAAACCCTCATGCATCTAGACAGCTGTGACCGTATTGCGAGGTGGGTTACACTTGAATGTATGTAGCTGGTTGTGTTTGTCCCCCGCTCTCAAGTATTCTGGTTCTAGGATGTGACACAGGTGGACGCCGAATGTAAATCTATTGCACATGAGTATGAAGAACGACAGCCATGCACAGCAACTCCCTGGCAGTATATGATTTACAATTTGGAGAAATAAAGACTCTCGCAGCTGATGCCACTACTGAGGAAGTGGATAAAAACAATGAGATATCTTAGATTCAAACCCGCATCCAACAATTAGAAGCCAAATTGGCTCAGGCTAGAAAACGTCAAGAAGAGGTGGTAGAATTGCGTCAAGTTGCCTCGAGTCACTTGGATGAGCTGAACTGACAGAGAAATAATCTCCTCCAAGCTCGCAATACAGAGGTGGAATGCCATGTTTTGTTAGTGCAGCCACTGTTACCAGAGTTCAGAAGGAATCTGGCCTGAGAGCAAATTTTTGCTACTTGGGTGGAACGAGCTGTAGCTTTGAAAATGCAAATTCTCGACCTCAGTGCGCAACCTCAACAATAAAGTTTTTTAGAAAAGGGGGATGAATGTAATAACTCTTTTGAAGTACTTTTTATCACATTTTTGGTAAATGTAATAGCTTTTGTGATTGCATGATTTTGCATGAAATGCAGAACTGCTGATCTTTTGTGGCTCTATTACTTATTATGTATCTGTTTAAGACATAAGTAATAGGTGGGAGTAAGAAATATGTTCGGAGGTACTGTACGTGACATATTTTTCAAAAATAACAACACTCATTATATCTGTTCAGAGGTAATGTGGATATGACATAATATAATTTTGACATATTCTTACGTTTGGGATGACATTATCAGAGGTAATGTGGACATGACAAGTCGTTGATGTAGATATAGAATTCAGAGGTAATATGGACGTGAATTTGTATATCTGTTGATTACCTTTAAACCAACTGAGGCTCAAGAATAGGGTATCTTTTAAAACAACTAGATTTCAAAAGATGATGTTTATGATGACGTAGTAGATTTTATAGGTTAATCGTTTGAGGATGTACCATAAGATCTGGATTTAACTCCACTGGAAATTTTTGAAGACTTATCATTAGTAGGTTTATTCACGCAAGAGTGAATAAAAGATAATAATTCTAAGATTTACGTATGTACAATATTTGTCAGAAAACATAATACATACTTTCAAACATGATATTTCTTGAGGAATTTGCCGTTAATAGGCATCATAGATATTCGACCGTCCATCCCAGTCAACTGATAAGCTCAGTTGGAGAAAACTTTACTTACGATATAATAACCTTCTCATTTTGGCTCGAACTTGCCTTTGCTCAACACTACTAAAATACAACAAATGAGTGACGGCCATATCCGTTACTACTCCGTCGGAAAATCGACTTAGCGACGGATTGTCGATGGTATTTGACTGGAAAAATCCATAAAAAAATAGCTCGTCGCTAAAAAAAAGTATGTCGCTAAGCTGTCGCCATTCGACCGCTTAGCGACGGATTTCCGTCATCAAGAATTTTCGTCAAATCATGTATCGGGAAGTATCTGATACTATTTTAAGCGACGGACAAGTCCGTCGGTAATACGTCGGTAACCGCGTATCAGAGAGTTTCTGATACGCAAAATCCATTGCCAATCCGTCGCTAATAGTCGCTAATACTCGACGGTAGAGCGACGGATTAGCGACGGGATATCAGTCGCTTAGGCTCTGGAAATCTTCATGTTTCCAGAACCATGGCGACGGTTAATCCGTCGCTAGGTTGTCACAAATTAGTCGCTAATGCGACGACGTAGCGACGACTTAGCGACGGATATTCGGTTCTGTAAATCTTCATAGTTCCAGAACCTTGTCGACGGATATTTTGTCGCTAATCCGTCGATATCCGTCGCTAACTGGAAATTCTCCAGTTAGCGATGGATATTTCGTCGCTCAGCCATTGCCTTCCGTCGCTTGGTAGACGCAAGTCCGTCGCTAACTGGAAAACTTTTGAATTTTTTTTGCATAAAACCGAGCATTCCCTGTTCGTACAACATCCGAAACATCAAAATATCAAAATATGCATCTCACCTCACAAAAACCAATAAACCAATATATATCACACACCAATATACAAATATATATCACAAATACATCACACATGATGTATTTGTGAGTCAAAGTTCAGTCCTCCTATAAAATTATGAGTCAAAGTTCAGTCCTCCTATAAAATAGAGCATTCCCTTTTCCTAGGTTTTGTTTCTAGGCTCTCTTTTGTACAAGCGAGTTTGTAATTGTGAGTCAAAGTTCAGTCCTCCTATAAAATTGTTCTGTTCTACGATAATCAAAGGCAAACACGATGGCGACTCTGCTGGGGACTAACTTCTCCACTGCTGAGAAGTTGGTGACGCAATCGGACGCAGCCAAACTCGGCTCCACGCAACAAATGCTAGTTGTTCGCTTCAACCAGCAAGTGTTTGAAGAGATGCTCTCCGAAGGGAGCGCTAGACCAATCCAGAAGCGAGCTGGCACAAAGAAGGCCTGCAGGGTGTGGAGGCCCAAAACAGCTGCCTCTCCCCAAGCTCTGAAGCAAGCTTTCTCTGTTGCTCAAGACGGCGAAGACGGCTCACATGCGGCCCCACTTCAGGCCACCAAGAACCCTTCTCTCCCCAAATTCGGCAAAGAAAAATACTACGATGCTGGACTTACGGGGGCAAATGGGAACTCTATGCGGTTCAAGAAGAAGCAGCATAAGGGTGGAAGCCGCATGAAGAATGCTTATGCGGCCACCAATCCCAGCCGCATGAAGAATGCTTATGCGGCCACCAACCCCAGCCGCATGAAGAACGCTCATGCGGCCACCAATCCCAGCCGCATGGAGAATGCTTATGCGGCCAGCCAACCCAGTCGCAGGGAAATGGCTTATGCGACACCCAATCCCAGCCGCCAACCATCCGCCCTATGCGGCTCGGGGTCGGTCTTCGACTGCCTCTCATGCGGGCCTGATCTCAAGGGCTCCAATAAGAATGTGCCAGAGACTATGCGGCACATCACGGACTCTTCCAAATAAGCACCCTCGGATGCTAGAGCGAATAAGTCCAGGACAGCGCGGGCTCGTCGAGCTCGGATAGATGTCCCCACTGCTGACCATCAGAGAACCCCGTTAACTGTTATGCGGACCTCTGATGGAAAGTTGTACAGAACCGCCCGTGTCTAGCCCCCGACGGCAAACGGACAAGGTGGTTCTCAAAAGCCTCCTAACACTGATCGAGGGCAAGTACTCTTACTAGCCCCGCATCAGGGAGCAAACATGACGTCTACGCACTCGCGTGCTTGGGATACCCGGGCCCACAAAACGAGTGCAAAGGCTGATCGAGATATCCTTGACTTGCGTGATATGATCCTTCACAAGTGCAAGGAAAGAGAAGAAACCTTGGTGTGCAAAGAGTCCTTCCATGGACGGTATTGCACTCAAGTCACTGTCAATTGCTGCTGCAACAAAACGGCAGTACAAGAGGACCGGCAGTCCGTCTTCCAACGACTGCAGCAACCAGGACCGGTCCCACAACCAAGCTCAGAAGGCGAGGTACTTCCTTTTGCCTCATGTAACTCTGCCCAGAAGGTCCATACCGGCAAAGCAGGGAAGAAAATAAATGTGTCCAGCCCAACAATCTCAACTGGCACGGCCAAGAAGCTCTCATCCAAGGGGTTGACAACAGCCGTCAAAGGAGGGGTATTTCAAGGTACCCGCTCAAAGAAGAAATCTTCATCTCTTGGGGATTCGTCATCTACCTCCCTGGGGTAGTCGGAGCTGGGGGTAGAACCCTTCGGAACATCCATAATAATTCGACATTTCAAGAAGATGCACTAGGGGAAACAATCCCCCCAACAGATGCAATAGACTCAGACGTCCCTGAGGGCGTCCACGGGTGCCAAGACGAGGCAACCTCCTATGCAGGGGGTAGCACTTCCTCCGAGTCCGAACCAGAGGAAAATATTTCTACATACCCCCAACGACTTCTCTATACAAGGGTATGATTCGGAGGGCACATCTTCTACAGTTCCTTCCATTTCTCCTCATGTGAGGACGGTATTCATGACCAATAACAACCAAGACGGTCCCAGTGATCGACAGCGCCTCCACACTCTTGAGGCCATACTCCACACCTTGGTTAAGTCAGTAGACGAGATCAAGGCTGCCCTACTGGCTCTGCAAGCAAGGACACCTGGTCAAACCAGCTTGGGTCCCGCCGTCAATACGGACTCAAACACGACTGTTCCAACCTCGGACAATAATCGGCTCGGAACATCGGCTTCTACGGCTGCAGAAGAAGCTATGGAGGCAAAAAGAGAAGTCCAGGGGTTTCGTGCAATGTTTCATGCCCGAGAATCCTCTCAGGACCTCAGGACACGACAGCCGTATCCTGCTGCATGGAGAGATGTCCCCTTCCCTCCATGATACAAACTATTCAATATCAATCCGTAAGCGAGCCGGTACATGACCTACTTTGAAGTTACAACAGACCATCTGCCGTATGACGACGCCATCCTCATGGGATTATTCATTGGGAGCATTAGAAGGGGTCACATTTGATTGGTACCGCAACCTGCCGGATAACTGCATCCATTCCTTTGCCGGTTTCAAACACATGTTCTTGGAAAGGTTCTACGAGGTGGGACAAGACGTGACAATATCAACCCTCATGGACGTTATTCAAGGGGAAAAGGAACTGATAAGGAATTACATCGAGCGGTTTTGCCAAACTGCGATGAAATTGTCCTCTGGGAACCCGGACTCTTCTTTGATTGAGATTTGCCAAAAGACGCTGCTCCGTACGATCAGCCTTTGGATAGGCAAAAGTCAATTTGAAGACTGAAAGGCCGTCATCATCAGCGCCTCTAATGTCGAAGCAAAATTGAAAAAGGCTCGCCAACTGGGGATACATATCTCGGATAGGGAGGATAAGGGCAAACATCCTAATACCAACAACAACAACAACGGCAAGTTCCTCAAGAAGTACTATGTCTAAACGACACCTTCCAACTATCTCTCGGATTGTGAGTCATATACTCGCAGGTATCGCTGAACTTACACTCCGACTTCAAATCTCCTAGATTGTTGAGTTACGTACCCTCAGGTACCACTGAACTTACTCTATGATTACTCCGAATGAATTCTCTTGGTCATATCTATGTACCCCCTGGTCATAGCTTTTCTACTGCCAAGAATTTACTTTAAAATCTATTACCCACACCACCGGTGTGTAGATGGGTAGTAGATCCACAAAATATTATTCAAATCTATTACTCGCACTACCAGTGCACAAAAAGGGTAATAGGTCCACAAAATTCCCCAACGGAAAAAACAACCACGTCCATATTACCTCTGAGTTGTTTACTCGTCCATCACAAACAAACCACCCAATACACAAACCACCCAATACATAGAACTTCCACGTTGATAGCACCTCTGAGTTGTTCTGTGTATCCTCATTAGGCCCACTCCTACCACGTCCTCATTACCTCTGAGTAGGAAGGCTCTACTTTTGACCCATATTTACTACGTCCTCATTACCTCTGAGTAAATATGTTGGTTTTCTTTCTACTTATTATCCATACTCGCACCGCCAGTACACAAAAAGATAATAGGTCCACAAATGTCTTCTGTTGACCACAAATGTTGTATTAGGTCTTCTAGTACATGCACCCCTTTTTTACAATCATATGCTTCTGGAACCCAGTTGTTCCGTGGCATTCATTACCCATTACGTAGAACTTCCACGTCCATATTACCTTTGAGTTATTCTATGTATCCTCATCTGAGTCCACTCCCACCACGTTCTCATGACCATCGACCCTATATTTACCATGTTCTCACCACATCTGAGTAAATATGATGGTTCCCTCCCTCAACTTATTATCCGTACCTAAAACCAAGGTACGCCAAGGATGATAAGTCAACATAAAATCTCCAGCGGAAGTACCCAAACCTATTACGTCCATGCTACCTCTGATAGGATTTCCACACCAAAACAACTCTACTTTCCATGCTTCTTATTCAAAGTATTCCAAATTTTCAATTTGAAATCTTTGAAGGGGGTCTTGTAGAAGCGTGGAAAATATTGTTTTTAGTCCCACATCGGAAAGGAGGAGAAGAAAGGGCTCACTCCATTCTATAAATAGAGCCCCTTTGCCTCCTTTAAAAAGGGCACCAACTTTCCTTCCCTCCTTCCAACTTGGACTCTTCCTACTACGCACCTTCGGGTGCTAAGTCGAAGAAGTCTAGGACAGCGCGGGCTCGTCGAGCTCAGTCAGCTGTCCCAACTGCTGACCATCAGAGAGTCCCGCTAACTGTTATACGGGCCTCTGATGGAAAGTTGTACAGAATCGCCCGTGTCCAACCCCCAGCGGCAAACGGACAGGGTGGTTCTCAAGTGTCTCCCAACAATGATCAAGGGCAAGTTCTTTTACTAACCCCGTATTAGGGAGCAAACATGATACCTACGCTCTCGCGTGCTTGGGATACCCGGGCCCACAAAGCAAGGGCAAAGGTTGATCGAGATGTCCTTGACTTGCGAGATGTGATCCTTCATAAGCGCAAGGAAAGGAAAAAAAACCTTGGCGTGCAAAGAGTCCTTCCATGGAAAAGAAGGGGATGGGACTATGCGGCTCTAAATCAACATAGAGCCTCGTACGGCTCAAGAAGACCAGAAAGCCTCATGCGGCTCAAAAAGCAACAGAGAGCCTTATGCGCCTCTAAATCAACATAGAGCCTCATGCGGCTCAAGAAGACCAAAAAGCCTCATACGGCTCAGAAAGCTTCATGCGGCCTAAAAGTAGCGGGAAGCCTTATGCGGTTTGAAATCAGCCTAAGCAGTAAATGTCTTTCTATGAAGCAGGTCATAATTACTCTGACACAAAAAGTGACAGCTCTGACAAAAATGACAGCTCTGACATGAAGACGAGACGTAACATGCTCCTAAAAAGATGAGAAAATCATCATGATATCCAGCACACTACACAGTTCCAAAGAAGACTCCTCATGCGGCTCGGTCATGAGACGTCTCTCATACGGCTCGGTCATGAGATATCTCTCATGCGGCTCGGTCATGAGACGTCTGCCATACGGCTCGGTCATGGGACGTCTCTCATGCGGCTCAGTCATGAAGCATACCTCATGCGGCTCTGTCATGAGACGTCTCTTATGCGGCTCAGTCATGAAGCATACCTCATACAGCTCGGTCATGAGATGTCTCTCATGCGACTCGTCACAAAATAGCAGTTGAGACCCGTGGCAGAAATTGACCAAGTCTTGACAGTTCAGATTTATGCAACAAACAGATCATGATCAATCTCAACCAACCCCCAGCTGACTGAGTCTCGAGGCACAGTTACAACCATGTGGCCCGAAATTTGCCACGTGGCTGTACATCCTATTTTTCATGAATTCCTATAAATAGCAAGGTGCTATTCCCTTGCAAATCGGCTACCCCCTGATACCTCGCATACATACAGAGAGCATTTTTTCTTCACCGAACCCGAAGTTGCGTTCGATCGTCCAAGGAGTAAGGCATAGTTGATAGCACTCTTCCGAGCCTCTACCGTCACCCCCAGAATGAAAAAACAAAATAATTGTACTTAGATTGCTTTTCATAGGTTTTGTTTCTAGGCTCTCTTTTGTACAAGCGAGTTTATAATTGTGAGTCAAAGTTCAGTCCTCCTATAAAATTGTTCTGTTCTACGACAATCAATGGCAAACAGGGGCCTTCATCCTCCTGTATGCAGACCCACGGCCCATCGATTCGCCTTCGTTTTCTCCGATTTCTGCTTTTACGCAGGGGTATCCATCTTCTCCAAGATCTGATCATAATACTCCTACCAGATCCAATCCTTCTTCGAATGCCCCGAACAAAGGTCATACACCGTGTCCCATATCTTTTTTCTGGCGGCACTTCTGTAGGTCCTGTGGATCGCCTCCTCGCGATGGAGGGGCCACCAGAACGTCCTCTAACATACAAATTCAATTATCACATAATTAAAAAAATTGGTGGATTAAAGAGTAAGGAATAATTAACCACAAGTTATATATATACCCTCATCTCGTCGAGCCAGATGTACTGCAAGTTAAGGGGCACCTCAAAAAAATTGTGATAGGGGCCATGGTAGTTATCCCGGATAATGTGCCCTAGAATCCGGGCAGCATCCCACGAAAAAATCTACAAAGAAGCAACGACTGGATTATTAACTTGAATAAATAAAATAAATTTAATAAATTAACTTAAATTTACTTACGATTCACCCGCGGGCCATAGCTCTCGTCGAAACTCACCCATCGGCCTCGCTGGTGGCGTCGGAGGATCCGCGGCTCCGTGCATGTACTAGCCAGTAATCGGATATAACTAAGTCTGGGGGTACTTCGGGGCCCACCGTGCAGTAACTGGTGGATTCGCTGGCGGAACGAATCCGTCAGCGGATGGAGTCGCAGGCCTCGACGAAGGTGACGATAGCCCTGGGGTAGATCGACGGCGGGATGTGTCTGTGCCTGGAGTACTCTCCGGGTCTGGATCACTAGATAGGGTCACATCCCGGGAATGCTAAAGGAGACCACGACCACTACCACCACGACCACGCCTACGACCAGGACCACCAACACCAGCACCACCACCAACACCACCAACACCACGACCAGCACCACCACCACGACGAGTGCTAGCCACCATGACCTGTAAATAGAACACATAAACATAATTAACAATATAGAAGTATAAATGAATATAAAACTAAACTAAAATATATATACCACCAGCAGGGCGACGAGTGCCGCCGCGATAAAAAAGACTAGGAGTGCCATCTACAAAAAGAAAATCATGCAATAAGAAGATGATCGAACGACAAAAGCATGAACTAAAATAAGAATGTAGAAGTTTAAACTGAATTCACTAAGTTAGTTGTAAGTGCTTTTATGAGGTCAAACTAAATTCACTACGTTAATTAGTAGAAAGTATTTTTATGAGGTAAAAGTAAATTCACTAAGTTAATTGGAAGTATTTTTAATATATACCGATATTTAATCTAATCATCGTCATCGTCCTCGTCCTCGGCCTCGTCTTCATCCTCATCGTCGACTTCATCTGTATCCTCATCCTCATTAAGTTCTTCTTCTTCTTCTTCTTCTTCTTCTTCTTCTTCTTCTTCTTCTTCTTCTTCTTCTTCTTCTTCTTCTTCAGCCTCAATACTTGGGACAAGACACCTCTTTCTCCCCTGGTTGTCAGCTAAGTCTTATATATCAACCTCTTCCTCCTCTCTATTTTCCTTAATAATATCTTCAACATCCATAGTATCTAACTGTTGTCCCAAGTATTGGGGCTTTTCGATCTGGTCCTCTTGGTATGCTGGGTCTCCAATATTGAATGTATTTCTAGATTTAATCTTGCATACTGTCTACCAGTCAAATCGATCTCTACGATACCTTGGGTAGCTTGTATAGTAGACTTGAATAGCCTGACTTGCTATCGCAAACGTGTCGGACCCTCTATACCTCCTGCGATGATTTATATCGACGAATCCAAATCGTTTATCGATTCTCCAACCGATATTTGGTGTCGTATCAAACCACTCATATTTGAACATCACAATATGCATATCATATAGGGCAGTATATTGTAAATCTATAATATCCTAAAATACTCCATAATTGTCAAAGTCCGGCTCATCGTCATAGATGGTGCCTCTTTTGCAAACACCAGAATCCTTTTAACTGAAGCCTTCATTGAGAAATTTGGCATTTATAGCATTCTGAGTTGCCTTAAACTTGAAGCCATTAACGACATAGCCTGCCCAAGTCTTTGCATGCTTCTTCGGTCCCAATGCCAAATATCGAATGCTCTTATTTTTGAGTGTTATTTCAGGCCATAAAACCTGTAAACAAATATTGATAATTTAAATGTTTTAGCTGCATATATTTTAATGGTAGCCGTATAACATATTATCTCAGTTACTTACGTATTTGCGAAACTATGACGGAAAGGTACAATCAACCTCTCTTTGAAGTTCCTCATCGGTAATATCGGGTGTCCTCATTTTGACTTCATATCTAAATACACTGTTAGAGAGAATAAAAATAAGTGTAGTCACTTACTTCACCAAATTAGAGATTATAACGAGTGTAAGTGTAGTCACTTACTTCTCCAAATCTTTCACTTCTTGTATGTCATAATTTAACAAGACATATCGTTTAGCGGCATCATACTCATCGTCAGTCAACCACCATTTCTTACTAGCCCTAATAGGCTTGTCCCTTACATTGAATATACCTCCATCCTTAACGTCTTCGTCATTCCTTTAAGGTCTATTTCGATTTGTCTGGACATGAGTATCGAAATAAATAGAGCAGAAGTTTGATACTTTCTCGATAAGATATGCTTCGCGTATCGAAGCCTCTATATGAGCCTTGTTGTCAACTTTCTTCTTTAGATGGTGTAGGTACCTAGAGAGACAAATTATCTTGAGAATTAACAATGAATTATAGAATCCACTTAAATTACACTTAAATTATATCAATCTTTATTTACCTTTCAAATGGGTACATCCATCGATAATGAACAGATGCACCGATACGGGCTTCATATGCTAGATGAATCGATAGATGCTCCATACTGTCGAAGAAGCCCGATAGAAATATTTTCTCTAACTTGTAAATTATTAAGACAATCTTCTCCTCAAGTTCAAGCATATGTTGCATCGTCAACTTAGTTGAACAAATATCCCTGAAGAATGTAGATGGCTCGGCCAACGGAATCCATACAGCAAAAGGCAACAACTCTCTCAATGCAATGGACAGTAATCTTTCCATAAACACGTGGCAGTCATGACTCTTCATTCCCGTTAACTTGCGTTTATTGAGATCAACGTATCTCAATAAATTTGATACATAGCCGTCGGGAAATCTTAAAGTATATATCATCTTGCAGATTATTAATCTATCTTCCTTGCTCAATGGGTATTGTGCTATCGGCTTAGTTAATTGTCCACCAGCTCCCCTTTGTATCAAGTTTAGATAAGGACGCTTGCATATCTCGGCTATGTCTTGTCTTGCTTTTGGATTATCCTTCGTTTTTTCTTTAATATCCATGACGGTATTGAAGACATTATCAAACGCATTCTTTTCGATATGCATGACATCAAGATTATGCCTTATAAGATTTATCTTTCCAATAAGTCAAGTCCTAGAAGATACTCTATTTGGTCCAGTTATGGCTTTGTCCGAACTGTCACGACCCGCACCCTGAAGAGGGGCACGAGCACGTAGGTACGTCCAGCCTACGTCGCAGAATCGGCAGTAGAACGCTGTATAGGTCGTCTATAAATACTATAATTAAACAGTATAAGGGTACCTGTCATCTCCGCATGGAGGAATATAATATGGCATAACTCAATCACAAGATAAAACTAGGATAGATAGCACGAAATGGAAATATGATAGATGTAAAAACAGAAAATGAGTTCAGGATCCAACACAGCTCAGAGATATAAACAACAACACAGAGTCACACAATATAATATACAATACTACAGTCTGAAAGTACTAGCTGGATCGCAGTCCAGGTAAACCTAACTAAGCTATACTACTCTGGGTGTGCAAAGTCTAGTGGCTCAACTATCAAGCCACAGTCCTGGACTAAGTCTCTATCTATCTCGACCCTATAGTAGGTCGAGCAGTCTGCCTCAGAATCATCTGTAATATATCAACGATATCATGTCAGAAAAACGAGCAAGTACAAACACTAACAGCACTTCCATATGAATTGACAAATTCTATAAGAGACAATTATAATGAAATACAAGACAAAGATATAGGATGACTTGGGAGTTATTCGGAAGCCGAGTTACAACTCGTAAACCAAACAAGGACCAGGGTTGTAACCCTTCTCCCGAACAGAACTTAGCCTCCAATCAAGGTTTAGCATGAGAGCATATAGAACATGTGAGTAATGAATATCATAGCATGGTGAGAAAAGTACTGAATATAGAACTGAGCATGATATATGATGTGATAAAATAAATATAAAATGAGCCATGATTATTAGAGCGTTATATGACCGGCTTGGGAATCATGATCAGGCTTTCCATCTGACCGGCTATGAACAAGTGTACAATGGAGCAGGATCAGGCCGGCCACCATGGAAGGCTATGAACAAGTAGGGTCAGGCTTTACCCGTCGTGAGCGAGGGTATAGCTATGAACAAGTAACAAGTACAAGTGTGTAGAACAAGTAGGGATTTTGATCACACAACCACTAATAACTCCCCATCTCTGAATAGTATGATGGATCCAGACATGACACGTCATGACACGGGATTCCATAAGAGGGTAGCAAGTCCCTTTAGGAATCGGTGTCTATACAAGTACAGGGAATAAGACAGGAAATATACCAATATACTAAGAAAATCTAGGAATATCATCTCATGTTACGATCCAACATATACTAGTCCGTGAACTATCATGTCTGCAAATCAAGTAAGACACTATAACTGAATAGGATATAGCAGATATCAAGACAATAAAAAATATCAGTGAATGTACTCATCTGTGGTCCTGAGCTGATAAGGTGAACAGATGCTCAGAGTAATCACAGACCTAAAGATGAGATACTATAAGTCAAAACAGGATTTAATAAAGAAAGGAAAACTAATTAAGTCATAATATGCAAGTTTAAGTCAAACTAGGTCATACTAGGTCATACTAGGTCATACTAGATCATACTAGGTCACAAGAAGTCAATCCAAGTCAAACTAGGTCAAACTAGGTCATACTAGATCATACTAGAACATACTAGGTCACAGAAAGTCAATCCAAGTCAAACTAGGTCAAACTGGGTCAAAAGTTGACTTACGGTTGACTTTTGGTCAACTGGTCAACCCTGGTCAACTCTAGGTCAATCCTTGGTCAAACTAGGCTAATGTTGACCAACTATTGACTTTCAGTCAACTGGTCAACTCTGATTTGGTTTCGAGTCAATTCTAGTCACTTTTAGGCTAAGTTTGACTTTCGGTTGACTTTTGGTCAAAACGGTCAACCGAGGTCAAAACTAGTCTAAGAGCACTATTTCTGACCATTACCAACCAAGGGAACCAAATTCTACTTATATCTTAAACCTTAAATCACATACCTTATCTTCTAGGTAAATACCTTAACCTTACCTATTATCCACTAGCTATATAACTCAATATGGTATTTGAATATCAAACTAACTTCTAACAATACTACTTTCTAACCCAAACTAACTCTCAGTCTAACTCTAAAATATAGGCTAACACTATCATAGGAACTAACCTATGAACTAACATCTAACATGTCTTACTAACCAATTATCCTATCTAGCAATATCCTCTAACATATTATCCTCCTATTAAACCTCTCATAGACACTCTCTCACACACACACACACACACACACACACACATACACACACACACACACATATTACAAAGGGGTTAAGGGACTGTATGAATGAATGAATGTGTGACTGAATGGATGAATAATAGATGTATGAATGGGTGAATGGTTGATGAATGAATGCATAAATGTATGACTGAATTTGTGAATGAATGGGTGTATGAATGGATGAATAGATGGATGGTGGATGAAAGGATGAATAGATGTGTGAATGAATGTATGGTGGCTGAATGGTGAAAGGGGTGGCTAAATGAATGGATGAATAGTGGATGTATGAATGGATGGATAATGGATGTATGAATGGATGGATAATGGATGGCTGAATGATTGAATGAATGGGTGTATGAATGGATGAATAGATGTATGAATAGGGGGCTGAATGGGTGAATAGGTGCTGCTATAATGCAGCAGCTACTCCAGCATTGACCCGACCTGCTGCTGTCCTGAGGACAGTAGCTCTCCCTCACACTGTTGTGGAATGTAGCCTCTCCCTTAGCTGCTACTGTAGCCGACTGCTACTGCCAAAGGGGCAGCAGCCTACTCTCCTTCCTATCCTCTCGTCTCACTCTCTATTCACAACACACCTACATATATATCCACATCTACACACACACCCATGAACATATAGATACATCAAGATACCACCCTCTAATCTATATATCCCGAAATAGGTGTCACAGATAACCTCCAACTCACCTGCAACATATCCTAGTCAGGAGCGGAGCTAATTATATCCAAAGAAATGAACATGAACATCATGGTATGAACAAGAACACAGGAAATATATATAAAGTATGAAAAATGAGAACAAGACATGAAACCTGAACATGAATACTGAAAGTAAATACAGAGAACATGAAATAAGTCCTGAAAATGAAATACAACATGAATCCTGAAGTGTGCAATATATCGAAATACATCCAGAGTGTGTGATCGGCTTGGGTAGATTCAATGAACATGAAATGGTACAGCTTTGGTCCCGCGTGCACGATGCGGGGCCTAAGCTATTCACATGAATAGTAACTCGGGTTTGATCACACATATATAGTATTTTCCCTCCCAGACACAAGTAAACTCATGAAAACATGATATAAGACAATCTCGTGATATATCGTGTCAACCAGAAGATACAAGAATGAATATACAAGACATGAAAAATGAACAAGTCCTAGGAGTATACTTGCCTTGCTCAGGGTGATCAAGTGGAGAATGTACAGCTGGATATCCTCCTGTTTATAAATTATAAGTTGATTAATAAACTGACTAATTCTAATTTGGTTATCAACAATTCTAATCATGATTAAATTTCTATACAAGTCTTAGCCTAGGGTTTCCTCTTCTAATCATGTCTCTATAAATTTTCAAAGTATTTAGCCATACTTTAAATTAACAAGAAACCAAAGTCTAAAATAGTTATTCTAAATAACTATGTTACCACATAGTCTTGGCATGCCTAAACTGTCAGCTTCTAATAGCATGAGTGTACTGCTCTTTAGCAGTCCATATAATCCTCAGGACAGTCTCCTATAGACTGGTTCTAATGGGCTCTAAGAATTTGTTCATGGTCCTACTTAGGTACTCATGTTACACTTTATAGTCACAAAACAGTTAAGGTGATTCAGGCAAACCTATTTATCTATCTGTACTACTCAGGTTTCCACAAGGCTAACTTCTATGTACTGTCTTGGTTTCAGGATATAGTGGATGACAAGCCTTACTCTTTACTTCAGGTGACATTGTCCATATACAATTTCATGAGAGGTTCAGTTATGGTGTTAATTCACTCCTAAACAAACACTTGATATATTCCTAAAGTGCCAAACCACTGCACAGTCCCAAACCACTGCACAGTCCAACTCAACTAAAACTTGGTTTCCTATAGTCTGCAATAGAATCAAGGAATAAGGAGTCCACACTCAATCTCAGGATAAATTCCTAAATTCATTCCTAATACCATTGTCCTGCTTCAGGACTGATATATACCAGTCAAAGCTAGGATGATACAAGTCAGTCTTAGCTTTAACACTGATATAGTTCAGTGCTGGACCAGGCATACAATCAACCCTTTTCCAGTTGATATAATCAGCCTTGATTAAGGCTGATACATTCTAGTTATCAGTCAGTCTTAACACTACCACAATGTGCAGGATCAAAACTGTTTACTATAACCTGCAGCATCATTCTTGTAATCTAAGGTGATCCACCCCCACCACAATCTATTACAATCTCTTGAATACTCAAAAAGGAGCTTAACTTAGTCAATATCATCCTAATGTCAATTTACAGTGACTTGACTTAACATAATGGTAAACCAATCAGTCACTCAAAGTTTATATGGAAATCAGTCTCAGGTAGGACTGATATAGTCTAGTCCAGGTCGAGCTGATGTAAGTCAGTCTCTCCTAGAATTCACATATCAGTCCTCATTAGAACTCTCATATATCAGTCTTACTAGGTCTGAAACCACCCCTGCAAACATTCCAATCAGTCCATACATCGAATAGTCTTTGGTGCTAACAATCTTAATTCATGAGCTTGATTATCACTGAGTAGTTGAACAACTGAAATGAAAAGACAACAGGGTTATTCCGAAAGCTAGGCTTGATAAGTCTAAAAGCTGCTGATCAGGCAACCAATACTAACTGATGCAAACATTTCTAAAGTTTCCATGATCACACTCATAACATTCATCCCCTTCTCAATCTCATGAACCACAGTTAATTCCAGTTATTCCTCACAGTCCATATCCTGACAAAGCTCAGTTAAATCTAACAACCAATACCGCAGTTTGACTTCTCCACCCTAGTCGAGAATTCTAAATAGGCTTCTCAGGCCAATGCTCGACTGGGTGAACAATTCAAATTGTCAGTACGGTTTTATCCATACTGAGGTGTCAGAAAAAAATAGACTAGGGACAGTAGCTAGTATAGATCCCAGGTTCTCATAATATGATACCAAAGAAACTATACACAAATATCAACCTATGGAGTGTTACATCAATGATCAAAGTTAGCCAAAAGAACTCTTGCATTCCCATGCATCAGTACATGCTTAATAACTGGTAAAACCAGCTAACTGGATTTATATAATAATCTGGACAGTAGTCCATCAGTACTCCCATTCTCAATGAACTTAATTCTAATCTATAGCAATTTGGTCTATAATCTACTCCTAAAGTTCATTTAAAATTTAGCTTCCAAAATCCAAATATAATTTCCTTATGAATAGCTAAACTAATTTAGGAATACTGATGTTCACAAAAGATCAAAGAATTTACATGAACCAGGTTGTATCTGACACTTGTAGGGACAGATACTACCACCCAAGAAATTCTAACATAGGAATAGAAATAAGAGAACACCAATTTTTAGAATAGGTTCAACTGAAAAATTATAATGATTTCTCAATCACAAAAATAGATTGATCCAAATAAGGGAGCTCACCTCTCGCTCTGCTCAATCAAAAATTTGAGTGATCAGGAAAACCTAGATCTAGACTTCTAGATCTGATCCATAAAGAGAAATCAACAAATATTCAAACATTGAATTTTTAGCAAATCAAACAAAGTCTCACCTCAAATTGTTGGAACAAGGAAACAAAAAATCGATGAAATAACTGCTGGTTAATGAAACCTGTCACTCCCCGTTCCCAGAATAAGTATTTTATACGTGTACTTCTTGAATGTATTTATTCAATATTTATCATGCATTTGTTCTGTATTTAAATTCTTCAATTTTATGCTTATTAATTTTTCTGTATTTTATTTTCTGCTTTTTCTTGGCTCTTGGTTTATTTCGGTTCATGGTAAACCAACTTGGTGTGGTTTGGTTCAACATGGAAAGGAATGGATGGCTTGGATTTGGTAGAGAGAATGAATGGTGGAGATCCACTTGACCTTGATATAAAAGTTCTTCTTTCATTCTCTCTCTTCATTCATTCACATTTACTCCTCCACCAAAACCCTAACCCACTTGTGAGAGGCAAGTACATCTTGCACACCATGAGGGATTTCATGCATCTTCATTTATTTTTAGTCTATATTGTTCATCTTTTCTTCCTCTACAAGTTTAGGTCTTGAAGTTCTTGATTTCCATGGATGGTTGGGTGTAGATCTAAGTTTTAAGTTTCGATTTTCATATGAATTTTAGGGTTTTGATCTATCAAACATTGTTGTTTTCGAAAATAAGTGGTTCCATATTGTAGAGAATTTAATTCTACTAAAGTTTGGCTTTTGAAAAGTTAGATTTCGATTTGTTTTGTGGAAGTTATGGAAGAAGCATTTTTGTTCGTTCTATATTCATCTGCAGCATGAGGTGCATGTCGTAGTAGGCGTATGATGGTGTCGCGAATGAGCCGCATGAGGTACATGTCGCAGTAGGCGCATGATGGTGTCGCGAATGAGCCGCATGAGGCGCATGTCGCAGTAGGCGCATGATGGTGTCGCGAATGAGCCGCATGAGGCGCATGTCGCAGTAGGCGCATATGATGTCGCAGTAGGCGCATGATGGTGTCACGAATGAGCCGCATGAGGCGCATGTCGCAGTAGGCGCATGATGGTATCGCGAATGAGCCGCATGAGGCGCATGTCGCGGTAGGCGCATGATGGTGTCGCGAATGAGCCGCATGAGGCGCATGTCGCAGTAGGCGCATATGATGTCGCTGTTAAGCCGCATGAGGCGCATGTCACAGTAGGCGCATATGGTGTCGCAGTTGAGCCGCATGAGGCGCATGTCGTAGTAGGCACATATGGTATCGCAGTTGGGCCGTATATGCTGCATGAGCTGCATGTCGCAGTTAGTCCGCATGCATGTCGCAGAATAGGCCACATAATGTCTGTTTTGGTTGTTCCTGACTGTTATATGTCCTAATTGATGAAATTGTGGCTAGAATTTCTTCCAACTCCCGACATGAAATTTTTAGATCTTTTCCTTGGCTTCAAGAATATGTTACCAACTATTTTATACTAGTTATGGACTCGACCATGCTTAATACTAACTTGACTTTTATGCCTTGTCGCGAATTGACCCCGACTGTTACTTGACTAATAATTGATCATGCGTTCCCAGTTGGAACTAAGAGACTGGCTAGTCGTCTTATTAAATTGAATGAATGAGACACGTTCATATTAACTATGAACTATTATAACCGATTGGCCGATCCCGAATATTGACATACAGGCACACATGCAGGCTTCAATTTATTTATTTATTTTTCTACCAAAGCAGCATGTGTACTTGATGGTCAAGGCATGATTATTCCGTGGTTAGTTTGGATTATTGTATTACGCTATGTAAGACCTACAACCTAACCGTACGGGCATCGTTGTAGAGTTGTGCATATCGTACCCCGTACGAAAGTACTCATTTTGAATGACCATGATCCACGGCATGGGATTTCACTCAACGTAGAGACTATTAAGTTAAATAAAATAATGATTGCATGGAGAGAATGGATTCCCGAGTTCTTACATGGCAGCCCTCTTGGGACTAGTAGTGCCCGACAAGCCGGTTGGTCTCCACAGATACTGCAAATCTGCCACACGGGCAGGAAGCGGTATCTGGTTATATTATCTATTTTATATTGTATATTGATGACGGGCGTCCCGCTGGGACTCGTCTAATTCATGATTGGTGCAATTGATTGACTGGGTAAACTAGCTTTGCTTGCACATAGTAAGAACTGAGGAATCCTTTATCGCATAATTCCAAGGTAACTTGGAACTCACAGTAGCAAGCCATAGTAGTTGCATGGCCGTTTAAATTGATTTGTTTGTGTACTGTACCTACTCTGTTACCTAACTGAGATAATCAGAATGTCAGGGCATGACGGGCCAACTTCTGTCCTTGTTTGGTTGGGAGGTTGGTTCGAAGTGTCGTGATATTATGTGAATTCCCGTGGCAAGCAGAGATCTACTTATCATATTCTCTTATTACTGGTTTTAATTCCTCATATCGTGCTTCCTTGTGGTACTTGCTATTGGAGGTCTAACCTCTCTGGTTTTGCATGACCAGATTTAGAGCCGGTCCCCGAGGACTCAACTTACTTCCACCTCCAAGATGGTCAATACTAGAGGGATGATCGCAGGAGGACTCGAGTGGGTTCCTTACCTTTCCCACTCGTTTTGTTATTTTCTTAATATCATGCCGTTTGGCACCGACATATTAGTCGGATTGTCTTGTACTTACTTTTACATAATTATAATTAAGTCAGACTGTAGCTGATAACAATTGTGTACACTTTGCTACATAATCTGGCTATATTTTGTAAAGCCAGATATCAAGAACATTTTGACTGAGCGTTTGGGACGCCTTACTGCTTTATCTTATATGTTCTCTATTTCTGTTTCTTACTTGAACGATTGAGACAATAGATATAAAATGACCATAGTGAGACTTTCATGTAGTATGCACCCCCTCATCTTTTAGACAGCATTGATCATATTATACGGTATTCATCTACCCGTAATACGTAGCTGGCTGAGTCATTCCTCCGCTCTCCAGTATTCTGGTTCTGGGGCGTGACAAAACCGATCTGAGAATTTGCAGAGAACTGAGTTGATTTCGAATGTCAGTTACTCAAATTCAGAGTAATTACAAAGGGATTGATCAATTACCTAAAATAGATGAATCGATGAAGGGTAGATCCTCCAAAGTCCATCGATATCACAGGGATGAAGAACAGGTTCAACTTCAATTTAAGAAAGGGTAATTTAATTACAAGATTACTAATCTCCAATTTCTAGATCTAAACGAATCTGATCAAAGCTTACCTACTCTGGAGGTCAATTTGAAGAAGAAGAAGAGGAGTAGGTCCTATCGTCGTCTTCCTTTCCAAGAGCTTTAGCAGATCACACCATTGATGACAGAGCTTGAGAAATTGGGATTTGAAGAAAAGAATGATGTACTCAGGAATGGGGGCTTGGCCATTTAAATAGGCGACTAAAATTTGAAAAGAGAAGGGAAATGGAAGGAAAAATCAAAGAGTTAGCTAGAGCCATGTGCTCTGCTGCTCAATCAGTTGGGGAAGAACACTTGTTCTCCCCAACGCAATGGCCTAGCCGTTGCTTAGCTAAAAAGAATGGGCTGAGTATATCCATTATATACTCAGGATAGCCCACTACCAATGGTTGGCCATGGAGGCCCAAAAGAAAATTTTGGGCTTAAAAGAAATGACAAAAATTTTAGAAAAATATAATATTAAACCAAGGCATAATTATTTATTCATTTTTAAAATATTATATTAAAATATTCGGGAAGTGAGGTTACAAATCTCTCCTCCTTAAAAAAAATTCGTCCTCGAAATTCGAAGGACAACAAAAATTTATTTTCAAAAATCACAACAATTATACAACATAAACCCTTTTATTGAATTCTAAAAAATATTTTCAAAATCAAATACAATCAAGCAAACAAACTGGGGTAACGCTCTCGTATCTCATCCTCGCGCTCCCATGTGGACTCTCCCGGAGAGTGATCTCTCCACATGACGCGGACAAGTGGAATAGTCTAGTTCCGCAGGTGCTTCTCCCTCCGATCCAGGATCTCCACTGGTTGCTCCTCGTAGGTCAAGCTCGGACCCACCTCTAGCTCTGAGTAGTCCACCACATGGCTCGGGTCTGGAATGTAGCGTCGAAGCTGGGACACGTGGAAGACGTCATGCACTCCCTGTAGCCCCCCTTCCCGAAAATTTTGAAATATTTTTATTTTATTTTATTGGGTGATTTTAGATTATTATAAATAATTAAATAGTTAATTATTACGGTAGATGATTTTAGCCATGGTTGAGTTTTGGAGTGCATGGTGACTAGAAATCGTGGCACGGATAGTGCAATGGCGTACTTTGACCAGAATATTAGCTATGGTAGGGAAGACCGAGCCTTATGAGTGTCCTAACTAGGAAAACTAGGCGAAGTTGCGACTTAACGATTACCGAAGATTATTTATTTATTAATAATATTATTGAGCTTAGGAAAAACCGATTCTACCATTATAGTTCGGACTGGGCCCGAACCGAGCCCAAGCCCGTGTAGGCTTGTAGTGAGTCCTAAGACGTCCGTGTTGATAATTAATTTGGGTGTATACTTCGTACCTTGATTTAATTGGTCAATAAATTATTTTTCTAATTAATTGTTATATATCTATATAATATCGGTTTGTTGATATTGATTGAATATTATTTTGAAAATAGGATAAATATTTTCCTTAGACAGGCTTGTGCATTTTGGGATTCTTAGACTGCACATAAAAGTATATATACACCATTATTATTTTATTGAATTTCATTATTTTATTATTAAATATTTTATTGATGTTATTATTATATAATATTATTATTTATTGGTTATACTAAAAGTGTCAAATAAAGGTATATTCATATTTATGTATAAATAAGGCTCTAGACTGAAAATAGATAATATTAATGTATGGAAATTTAGAGTATTAAATCTATATGTTATACACACACACATATATATATATATATATATATATATATATATATATATATATATATATATATATATATATATATATATATATATATATATATATATATATATATATATATATATATATGTAATTGTGTGTGTGTATGAGATTTATAAGTACCAGAAAAGTGTAGCGCAGAGGTTTGTCAATTTATAACATTATAAGTGCCAAAAATACCTAAAGTGATTAGGCATTGAGTAGAGTGACACTTGTTTGTTCAAACAAGAAAGTTGACATGAAAAAAAATGCTGTGAATACCCTATTTAGTCAACTTAATGTACAAGTTGGCAAATGTGATTTGCTATTTCATTAGGTAATGTCCTAGATATTTAGTGCAATATGGAACTTGGTGCTAATGCCAAGCATCTATATAACAATGGCAATGGAGTAAATAGCAGCTACAAACCAACCGAACAGGCCCGAACACCACCTGCTAAGGCCTTTAGCCTGAGCCCCACCCGAGTGGTCCCAGCCCACCAAGCTAACCCAAGCAAGGCTCAGCCCAATCCGCAAACCCTCTTTCCCTGTGCAACAAACAAACACCCGATCCCCATAGCAAAGTCTGCTCGAACCCGAACGAGTCTTCGTACGTGTATATATAAGATTCAAGCGAGAGAAAGGTCGAGGAAAAACCATCAAACCCTAACCACCCTAGCAGCGCCGACCCCTTCCCTGGGCACACCCCGCACGGCGCGCGCAGCCGAGGGTCGCCGCCGACGGCCGTCCAAGTTTGCGCGGACAGCGCGCGCACACCGGCGCGGAGCAGCGACAGCAGCCGACCCCCCTTACTTCGAGGTAGGATTTCTCCACCTTCGTCCAACGAAATTTGGATCCGTAAATTTCTAAGGATAGCCTAGTTAACCAACTACAAAACCGTACAATTAGATTGATCTAGGTTGCTCTAGATTATTTGTAAAATTTTGTGAAAGTTGTCGAAAAACCACAGAAAATAGAGTATTGAAACTGTTTGTAGAACCCTATTTGGAAGTCATTTCTGGGACGACAGATGAACGAACCCAAGAATCTACCTGTAGGCAGACCTAGACAACATATACAAGATTAAACCCCTTTTTGTAGTTCCTGATTTCGTCAAGTATTGGCAGAGTTATTCGACTCCAAAAATCTGAAAAAACCTAGAAAAAAACAGTTTTGAAAACTTAAAAAAAAACATCCACACGACGTGCGTCCCGCCATTTCGGGCGACGTGGTCGCGTACCGTAAGCATCGAAAGCTGCGTAACGGCTTCGTGGTCGTGTGGACTTTGACGGAATTCGAATTGGTCGCATGTGCGCGACGAATTTGATGCGTATCCGTCGAAATTTACCGTATCGTGCACTTTGCAAATTTCTCAATTACTTTATACACACTCAACGGATCGAGACGAAACTTGCGCCAACAGAACCGTATCGTTTTTCTGGTCCTGTATGCCAAGTTTGGTCCAATTCTGAGACAGTTGAATCGTACGTCGTTTTACGGGCCCCACGGTCCAACTCAACGGGCGATTTTGTACATGGCCCGCCGGAATCCAACTTTGGACATACGGTTGGGTTCGTATCAAAAAACTGGATCCGTAGACATGTAGTTTGATGACTTTAGAGACCGTTGACTCTGGCACACTTTTCGGTGCAAAGCCGGTCCAACGGCGGATATCGTTTTTGCCTGAAATTACCGTTTTGCCCCTGTGTCCAGAATTGGATTTAAGGACAGGCAATACTAGCTAATTTGACTATTTTGAGAATATTGGTAATATTTATTTCAGCTTCCGGGAACTGTTGTACGGGTTTTGACTATTGGGCACACTGATTGGTTTAGATTGTCGGTTTCACCAGCAAAGGACCACTGGCGAGTACAGTTTATTGTCTGCATTTTGATATTGATTTTCACTATATTTCATTGATTGGCCATCGGTTATGTGATTATTTTCTATTATAAATTGTTGAGTCGGGAATAAGAAGTACCAAGGATGTGTGATCTGACCTTAGACAGTGTAGACAGTGTAGACAGTAATTTATTTATTGCAAAGTAGACAGTATAGACAGTGATTTATTTATTGCAAAGTAGACAGTGTAGACCGTGATTATTATTATATTTAAACTGTGTAGTTTGTGATTATTATTTTGTAGACAGTGTTTCTTTATTGCAATATTTCCTGTAGACAGTGTAACTTTAGACAGTGTAGACAGTGTAACTTTAGACAGTGTAGACAGTGTAACTTTAGACAGTGTAGACAGTGTCGCATAATTGTCCCGAGATCGATCACATATCAAAGGTACTTCTAACAGTTGGAGAAAGTATTTTGTGTCTATTTATTGATATTGGTTTTCTGTATTTACTGTTTATTTTCAAAACTTATGATTGATGTCTAACCTTTGTTTTATAGTCATTTTCTTTATTTGAAATTGCATTCAGTGAATCGTGCTCGTTCCATTCCTGACTGGAAACCAACATTTTCAGGTTAGCCATGGATTCACTTAGCTTGGGGAGTGATGGGGGTACTTACGGACAAAATACTAGAGACTAGCTAGATAGTGGAGTTATAGTCATTCATATAATTGTACAAGTTTATATTTTTCAGCAAATGTAAAACTTGTGATCGTTGTAAGTTAAATTAATTATGTGAATGAGCATTATTTGTGATTTTGATCTTCATGGCCGTGACAGTGTTCTACCGCCGACACTGCGGTGTAGGCTGGCATGGACACGTCTTGTATCCGTTTTAAAAAAAAATGGGTGCTGGTCGTGACAAGTTTTTGTGGTGGCCCATGCAGGTCAATTTTTGCAAAATATTGCAAACTCGTGATGGTACGTTAGTCGTACTATTGCGAGCCTGCGACTAGAAATGCTCATTCTCGAATTAGAAAATTAATTTAATTTACGAGAATGACTAGGACTAGGAGTCCCTTATATAAATTTACCAATGGGTAGTCTAGGCCATGCGATGTAGATGAGGAGTTATTAATTTTGATAGTTATCAGATCCCCATAGGTACACTAGTATCTCCTGATATGACGATGTAATCTAATTTGGATAGATTATTCCCTTGGTAAGGCAGGGCTTCATAGAATTAGTGATCTAACCTTGATAAGTGGTGCAATTCCTTCTCCTTGCCCTTTTGGATATCATCCTCACATCTTAGTCAAATTGCCTATTTAGTTCCTATTTTTGCCCTAAGAATTGTTATTTTATGTTATCCATAGATGAACCTCAAGTTAGTTTCGATTCAAGTTTTTCCTCAAAGGCTTGAATACACATAGAATAGTTAGAATGTTTGTATTTCGTTGTTCTCAGTTATTTTTCCCTGTTCAATCCTTTATTTTAAGGGTTGTGACTGATAGGACAAATGTTTACGCTTTATTTCATAGTCAACTTGTTTGAAACTCTAGAAGCCCATGAATTTTTACAAATATAGTTAAAAGAATATTAGTTAACTCATAATAGCAGGACAGCAGCGCACTGTCGCCATTTATTTAAATTTTGGAGACTATGGATTCATTGCAGCCAGCAGCGCACTGGCGAGACACGACCCCTAGAGTTGGAATTAGTCTAAGAAAATATAGGTTATAGAATATTGCTAAACCTATGGCTAGTGGTCCTCTTTGATCGTAGATTCCCTGGAGTCGAGATAAGGTAGAGTATCTGATAGCATATCACATCTGAATCACAGAACCAAGGGTTTACCATCGCCCGAGTATACGGACGAGGCATAATCCTCGGTAAAATGATTTCAGACGTGATTACAAGTTTAGGGTACTATAGAGGATAGGACCGTGCCATGTATGTCCCATAAGATACAAAGCCAATAGTAGTGGAAGTTTGTAAGTTTGGTAGCATGTCTCCCGACCTAACACTCCGTATGATCCTTGTGATCTATTGATGAGGAAATTGACTGACACTAATAGGTTACCTAGAATATAGAATTTAGAGTTCCATAACTCATTAGTCGACCAAGGCCTTATTGATAGAAAGATAATAGGAAGGCTGTATGAGCAATAACACCATGTAAGGTTTTGATTTTCCAAAACTCAAACTACTTATTCCTCCTTTCAAAAATCTCGCGTACTTGTATCTTGACTATCTTAACAAACGCTGCTGTTACAGCTTAGTTTTGCAAGCTCACTCTGTTCTCGACCTTGATTCGAGGCATATGTTTAGTGGGGACGCCTGCTAACTTATTGTCTAATCAGAATCAGTGTATTATGGTCTGATCAACCATGATGCATTTGGTTCGTTCTTCGTTTAATTACACTACGTGGATGGAGATATATAGGTATCTAGGATCTCATCCGCGACTGCTTTGACAATTTCTCTTGAATTATACATTCGCCTTTGGATCACGTGATTGTATTCAGTAACATCTCCCTTGAATTCCTTATTGTTTTTGTCTTTCACCGATTTGGAAAGACGAAAGCTCGTGATGGTAGAGAGATACAGAGTATTCCCATGGCTATGATAATGGTAGGCACAAATGTAGCTACCATCGGCCAGTTATGTGATTGAGTTATTCGTTCTTCCATCGACCCTCAAGCTATTATTGAGACTTTCGAGCCATCTGAATTTGAGAATGATTAGGGTTTTACCATTGGTCAAAACGCCAACGTAGGAGACTATCTATTCTCAAGAAACCAATTGTTGTGAGCCTCTAATTATTTGCTTGAAGTTTGCTTTAACTAGTAACCCTTAAGCCTTAACTCAACCCTTTCTTGACCAAGCCACAGTTAGACATGAGCTGAATAGACAAGGCTAAACACAATCATTTACCGTGACACTCATCCCGAGATTGGTTTCCAACAAATATTACCCTAGTTATGTAAACTTTATCATTAAGACCTAACTAGTGTTGGAACACCACAGTCACTAGCTTAGCCAATACCATAGCTTAAATATCCTGTCATATTATGATCTACCAGTTGTCAACAGCAATACACGATCACTACAACTCTTGTGACGATAGTTGGCAGGATGACACAAGTAGAAATTCTTGACTCAGTTGTTAGAATTCTTTTCATATGATATGCCTTAGAGTTGGTTATCCCGTCGACAACTCTTGTATACTGTAGACAAGCATGTTATTCTACTTTTTTGACCATGTGTCATAGTACACACTCATTTTCCAATTATTGAGGAACAATCTTTGACTTGACTTATATCTATCATATTCCATTACGTTGTACCTTATTCTTTATTACCGAGAATCGAGGTGCGATATCCTGACATCAAAATCCTTCTAACCTCATTAATCCTAAGACCATGCCCTAATTTCTAAGGTGGGTAGACAGTAAGCCTCCCAAAATTTTAGGATATACAAGGATTACTGATTGATTTGAATAAACTCCATTAGGATGATGATTAGTGCTCTTGGACTCCCACTTTTTCATTTAGATCATTTTGTGTCCTCGATCGTGCCGGTAATATTCGAAGCACGAGACCAGCTGTTATCTTCCAACAAATTTTATATGCAAGAATTAGACGAGTCCACCTTCATCTAGGTATATCATGCCCCACTCAAATCCATCCCCTTGTACTCTATTTTTGGGGTACGACTTTCAGGTTAAAATGACTAGTTATAACCTTTACCATAATATCAGTATACTTCCCAACCTCCATTAGAGCCTTAACCACTACCCCATTCCTTAAACCCAATATATGGTGGTGATCTACTCGAAGCCCACTATGCACCTGCCACTAGTGTGCTACTCAATTAAGGCCTCATGTGCTACTTAAACACAAAAGTCACTGAAGGCGCATTTTGGACTTAGGAACCTAGCTAACCAACCAGACTGGCAACTAGCTCGACCACTTGGGTGAAATCTATACTAGGTTACCCTAACTTAGTATAAATGGTTTATCATTGGGATATTGTCCAGTCAATATAGATTGAAATCTTGGGTTTCATCCAACCAACGATTGATGTCCAATGAGGGAACCCATTAAGGCCAGTAATACCCGTTCATGCATACCACCATAATTGGACTATAAAACCAAACTTTCTGGAATAGGTCCCTATACCCTTTACGTTGCCTCTCCTTCCTAGAATGTGAAGTCGTTCGTAACCCTTATTCCATCTACCTGAAAAGTTGCGATACGATCTTGCATTGCATTTATAACCTTTGCTCGTGTGTTTAAATAACCACGGAAAAGATCACAATCTTGATTTCTCCAATTCTGTTCTATTTTTGAACCTTGTTCGGATTAATTTAGAGAACAGATTTTCCATAGTCCACGGATTGCAAACCTCTCTAGGAAATGAAGAGTTCTTCGATTTAGCAAGTGACTAGGCTAGAGTAGTCCAATCTAGTAAATAAGACAATGGTTCGTAAATTCTTTTTTATCTGTATTATTAAGATACTTTTACCGCCCTTGAAGCTTCATATCTGCTCTCGATTAATCTTCCTTACCTTCATGTCCTTCCTATTTCGGAGTGATGAATGGTCATGCTTATTAGAGTTTATCAACATTTTTTTTAGCTACTTGTGTAAGACTGTTGCTTGTTGAATTTTGGGTTGCTTGATAGATATGAGAGGATTATAGAGACCATATGTCCTAGATATTTTTGAAAGAGTTATTAGCCACTAGTTAGAAGATTGTAATATTTTAGTGACCTGTGTTTCAAGGGAGTAGTGTGACCAAAGGTGGGTAGAAGTCCTCGATGATTCGTAGTTACGAAATGGCAAGGAGGAAGATATAAATATTTCTGAGAAAGTAAAATTCGAGGATATTGTGGTAATAGTGGATTTATTTATTTATTTATTTTATGTTTGAATTTTTGGCATGTTTACGAGTTAGAATTTCGAGGACGAAATTATTTTTAGGTGGGTAGATTTGTAGTCCCCCCTTCCCGGAAATTTTGAAATATTTTTATTTTATTTTATTGGGTGATTTTAGATTATTATAAATAATTAAATAGTTAATTATTACGGTAGATGATTTTACCCATGGTTGAGTTTTGGAGTACATGGTGACTAGAAATCGTGGCACGGATAGTGCAATTGCGTACTTTGACCAGAATATTAGCCATGGTAGGGAAGACCGAGCCTTATGAGTGTCCTAACTAGGAAAACTAGGCGAAGTTGCGACTTAACGCTTACCGAAGATTATTTATTTATTAATAATATTATTGAGGTTAGGAAAAACCGATTCTACCATTATAGTCCGGACTGGGCCCGAACCGAGCCCAAGCCCGTGTAGGCTTGTAGTGAGTCCTAAGACATCCGTGTTGATAATTAATTTGGGTGTATACTTCGTATCTTGATTTAATTGGTCAATAAATTATTTTTCTAATTAATTGTTATATATCTATATAATATCGGTTTGTTGATATTGATTGAATATTATTTTGGAAATAGGATAAATATTTTCCTTAGACAGGCTTGTGCATTTTGGGATTCTTAGACTGCACATAAAAGTATATATACACCATTATTATTTTATTAAATTTTGTTATTTTATTAATAAATATTTTATTGATGTTATTATTATATAATATTATTATTTATTGGTTATACTAAAAGTGTCAAATAAAGGTATATTCATATTTATGTATAAATAAGGCTCTAGACTGAAAATAGATAATATTAATGTATGGAAATTTAGAGTATTAAATCTATATGTTATACATATATATATATATATATATATATATATATATATATATATATATATATATATATATATATATATATATA
The DNA here is from genome assembly GCA_029216955.1 of Iris pallida. Classification (NCBI taxonomy): domain Eukaryota; kingdom Viridiplantae; phylum Streptophyta; class Magnoliopsida; order Asparagales; family Iridaceae; genus Iris; species Iris pallida. The sequence goes on along the minus strand of JANAVB010023996.1, from coordinate 374,776 downwards.
TAAAATTGTGTGTGTATGAGATTTATAAGTACCAGAAAAGTGTAGCGCAGAGGTTTGTCAATTTATAACATTATAAGTGCCAAAAATACCTAAAGTGATTAGGAATTGAGTAGAGTGACACTTGTTTGTTCAAACAAGAAAGTTGACATGAAAAACAATGCTGTGAATACCCTATTTAGTCAACTTAATGTACAAGTTGGCAAATGTGATTTGCTATTTCATTAGGTAATGTCCTAGATATTTAGTGCAATATGGCACTTGGTGCTAATGCCAAGCATCTATATAACAATGGCAATGGAGTAAACAGCAGCTACAAACCAACCCGAGCCAGGCCGACCTTCTCCATCTGCTCGAGTACCAACACCCACGATTTACACCTATAAAACCGAACAGGCCCGAACACCACCTGCTAAGGCCTTTAGCCTGAGCCCCACCCGAGTGGTCCCAGCCCACCTAAGCTAACCCAAACAAGGCTCGGCCCAATCCGTAGACACTCTTTCCCTGTGCAGTAAACAAACACCCGAGCCCCATAGCAAAGTCTGCTCGAACCCGAACGAGTCTTCGTGCGTGTATATATAAGATTCAAGCGAGAGAAAGGTCGGGGAAAAACCATCAAACCCTAACCACCCTAGCAGCGCCGACCCCTTCCCTGGGCATACCCCGTGTGACGCGCGCAGCCGAGGGTCGCCGTCGTCGGCCGTCCAAGTTCGTGCGGACAGCGCGCGCGCACCGGCGTGGAGCAGCGACAGCAGCCGACCCCCTTACTTCGAGGTAGGTTTTCTCTACCTTCGTCCAACAAAATTTGGATTCATAAATTTCTAAAGATAGCCTAGTTAACCAACTACAAAACCGTGCAATTAGATTGATCTAGGTTGCTCTAGATTATTTGTAAAATTTTGTGAAAGTTGTCGAAAAACCACAGGAAACAGAGTATTGAAACTGTTTGTAGAACCCTATTTGGAAGTCGTTTCTGGGACGACAGATGAACGAACCCAAGAATCTACCTGTAGGCAGACCTAGACAACATATACAAGATTAAACCCCTTTTTGTAGTTCCTGATTTCGTCAAGTATTTGCAGAGTTATTCGACTCCAAAAATCTGAAAAAACCTAAAAAAAACAGTTTTGAAAACTTGAAAAAAAAACATCCACACGACGTGCGTCCCTCCATTTCGGGCGACGTGGTCGCATACCGTAAGCATCAAAAGCTGCGTAACTGCTTCGTGGTCGTGTGGGCTTTGACGGAATTCGAATTGGTCGCATGTGGGCGATGAATTTGATGCCTATCCGTCGAAATTTACCGTATCGTGCACTTTACAAATTTCTCAATTACTTTATGCACGCTCATCGGATTGAGACAAAACTTGCGCCAATAGAACCGTATTGTTTTTCTGGTCCTGTATGCCAAGTTTGGTCCAATTCTGAGACAGTTGAATCGTACGTCGTTTTGCGGGCCCCACGGTCCCACTCAACGGGCGATTTTGTGTATGGCCCGCCGGAATCCAACTTTGGACATACGGTTGGGTTCGTATCGGAAAACTGGATCCGTAGACATGTAGTTTGACGACTTTAGAGACCGTTGGCTCTGGCACGCTTTTCGGTGCAAAGCCGGTCCAACGGCGGATATCGTTTTTGCCCAAAATTATCGTTTTGCTCCTGTGTCCAGAATTGGACTTAAGGACAGGCAATCCTAGCTAATTTGACTATTCTGAGAATATTGGTAATGTTTATTTCAGCTTCCGGGAACTGTTGTACGGGTTTTGACTATTGGGGCACTCTGATTGGTTTGGATTGTCGGTTTCACCAGCAAAGGACCACAGGCGAGTACAGTTTATTGTCTGCATTTCGATGTTGATTTTTACTATATTTTATTGATTGGCCATCGGTTATGTGATTATTTTCTATTATAAATTGTTGAGTCGGGAATAAGAAGTACCAAGGATGTGTGATCTGACCTTAGACAATGTAGACAGTGTAGACAGTAATTTATTTATTGCAAAGTAGACAGTGTAGACAGTGATTTATTTATTACAAAGTAGACAGTATAGACCGTGATTATTATTGCATTTAAACTGTTTAGTTTGTGATTATTATTTTGTAGACAATGTTTCTTTATTACAATATTTCCAGTAGACAGTGTAACTTTAGACAGTGTAGACAGTGTAACTTTAGACAGTGTTGACAGTGTGACTTTAGACAGTGTAGACAGTGTCGCATAATTGTCCCGAGACCGATCACATATCAAAGGTACTTCTAACAGTTGGGAAAAGTATTTTGTGTCTATTTATTGATATTGGTTTTCCGTATTTACTGTTTATTTTCAAAACTCATGATTGATGTCTAACATTTATTTTATAGTCATTTTCTTTATTTGAAATTGCATTCAGTAAAATGTTCTCGTTCCATTCCTGACTGAAAACCAATATTTTCAGGTTAGCCGTGGATTCACTTAGCTTGAGGAGTGACGGAGGTACTTGCGGACAAAAGCCTAGAGACTAGCTAGATAGTAGAGTTGTAGTCATTCATATAATTGTACAAGTTTATATTTTTCAGCAAATATAAAACTTGTGATCGTTGTAAGTAAAATTAATTATGTGAATGAGCATTATTTGTGATTTTGATCTTCATGGCCGTGACAGCGTTCTACCGCCGATACTGCGGCGTAGGCTGGCTTGGACACGTCTTGTATCCGTTTAAAAAAAAACGGGTGCGGGTCGTGACACTCCCTCCAAGCTAGCTGGAAGCGCTAGTCGATATGCTACCTCGCCAATCCGTGCCGTCACATTGAAACGTCCGATATACCTAGGTCTGAGCTTCCCTCCTCTGCCAAAACGAATAACACCTCTGGTCGGCGAGATCTTCAGGAACACTCTATCTCCAACTGTGAACTCCAGTGGCCGTCTTCTGTTGTCCGCCCAGTGCTTCTGCCGATCCTGTGCAACTCTAAGATGCTCCCTGATCAATCTATTCTTCTCGGCTAAATCTACCACCATCTCTAGCCCAAGCAAAGCCCTCTCGCCAACATCGTCCCAAGATAAAGGTGTGCGACATCTCCGCCCATACAGTGCCTTGAATGGGGTCATCTCGATGCTAGCATGATAACTGTTGTTATAGGAAAACTCCACTAGATGCAAATGATCCTCCCACGAACCACCGAAGTCGAGTGCACAAACCCGCAGTATATCCTCCAGTGTCTGAATGGTCCTTTCGAACTGTCCGTCCGTCTGTGGATGATAAGCGGTGCTGAACTTCAACTGTGAACCCAAGCTCAGCTGAAGACTCCTACAGAAGTATGATGTGAAGCGGCTGTCCCTGTCTAAAATGATGCTCACCGGCACTCCGTGGATCCGCACAATCTGCCGCATGTAGAGGTCTGCAAGCTTCTCGTCGACAGTCCTACCTTGAACGGAATGAAGTGAGCAGACTTCGTCAGTCTATCCATGATAACCCAAATAGCATCCTTATCACCGGGCGTACGCGATAAACCAGAGACGAAGTCCATGATGATGTGTTCCCACTTCCATTCCGGAATAGGTAAAGGCTGGAGTAATCCTGCTGGTCTCTAGCGCTCCGCCTTGACTTGCTGGCACACAAGGCATCTGGAAACAAATCTGTCAACCTCTCGTTTCATTCCATACCACCAAACATACTCCTGCAGATCCTTATACGTCTTGGTAGATCCAGGATGAATAGAATACTACGACTGGTGAGCCTCCTGCATCACCTCCTCTCACAAATCTTTGGGCACACACAACTGAGTTTCGTGCCTCAGGGATCCATCATCTGCAATGGTGAAGTCGTCGAGCAATCCTGCCTCTGCCTGGCCTCTGAGACATCGGAGTCCCTCATCTAAAAACTGGGTCTCCTTGATCTTCTCTATCAGTCCTGACTGTATCTGCATGTGCATCAGCTGCCCTCCAACTTCCGAAAGAACAATCTCAATCCCTAGACTCTCAAGATCCTCTAGAAGATGTCGATCCATAGTGACAAACATGGCAACAGGATATCGAGTGAGAGCATCTGCTACCACATTCGCCTTCCCAGGGTGGTATTGCAGATTGATGTTAAAATCCTTCATGAGTTCCAGCCATCTGTGCTGCCTCATATTCAGCTCCTTCTGAGTGAAAACATACTTCAGGCTTTTGTGGTCCGTGAAGATGTCTACTCTCTCTCTATACAAGTAGTGCTTCCACAATTTCAAGGCAAAAATGACTGCTGTAAGCTCCAAGTCTTGTGTAGGGTAATTCTTCTCATGAGGCCTCAATTGTCTGGAAGCATAAGCAATGACCCTCTTGTTCTGCTCAAGCACACATCCCAAGCCCTTCCCTGATGCATCGTTGTAGATAACGAATCCTCCAGATCCGGAAGACAAAGCTAAAACTGGCACTGTAGTGAGTCTTCTCTTTAATTCTTCAAATGCTGACTGGCAGGTGTCACTCCAGATGAACTCCTCGTCCTTTCGCATAAGCTTGGTCATTGCCTCTGCTATCTTAGAAAATTCCTTTACGAACTTCCTGTAGTATCCTGCTAGACCCAGGAAACTACGAATCTCATCTACTGACTTGGGAGGTGCCCATGCTTCCATAGCTTCAATCTTCTAAGGATCTACAGAAATCCCCTCTCCAGTCACCACATGCCCCAAGAACTCTACTATGTCCAAGAAAAACTCGCACTTTGAGAGCTTTCCGTATAGCTTCTCCTTTCGTAGAATCTCTAACACAATTCGCAGCTGCTCCACATGCTCCTCTTCGGTCTTTGAATAGATCAAGATGTCGTCAATGAAGAATACGACAAACTTGTCTAAATACTTGTGAAAATCTTTATTCATCAAGTTCATAAACACTGCTGGAGAATTGGTGAGTCCGAACGGCATCACCAAGAATTCATGCTGGCCATAACGGGTGTTGAAAGCTGTCTTCAGAATATCCTGCTCCCGAACCTTCATCTGATGATATCCCGACCGAAGGTCAATCTTGGAAAAGACCTTCGCCCCACTCAGCTGATCAAACAGCTCATCAATCCGGAGCAACGGGTATCTATTCTTGATGGTGATGTTATTGAGTGTACAGTAATCGATATGCATCCTCACAGTCCCATCCTTCTTGGGCACAATGAGTACCGATGCTCCCCAGGATGAAGCACTGGACCGAATAAAACCCTTGCCTTCTAACTCATCAATATGGGCCTTCAACCCTACACCTTCATTCGGGTTGATCTTGTAGCAATGTTGGGATTTCGACGCTGATCCGTGCACTAAGTCGATGCTGAACTCCATATCTCGATCTGGCGGCAATCCTGGCAACTCCTCGGGGAAGATGTCGAGAAACTCTGCAATCAGCGGATGCAGCAACTCCTGAGCTTCTGCAACTGCTCCGAAGTAGACTTCCTATGGCCTCTCTGCGGTCCGTCTTTTGACCTCGAACGGCAAAACTCCCAGCGGGCTGAAAGTAACCTTCCCCTCATGGCAGTGTATTACGGTAAATTGCTCGCTCATCCAGTCGATGCCGAAGAATACATCAAATCCGGGTAATGGCATCACTAGAAGTCGAGCCCTAAGCTCCCGCCCAGCTATAGTAATAGGGCAATCCACCATCTCACTAACTGGCACTACCCCTCCTCCTGTCATAATCCGACAGTTCCTCCTAGTGGGATCTAAGAATTTTTTCATGGTCCTACTTAGATATTCATGTTACACTTTATAGTCACAAAACAGTTAAGGTGATTAGGGCTAACCTATCTATCTATCTGTACTACTCAGGTTTCCACAAGGCTAACTTCCATGTACTGTCTTGGTTTCAGGATATAGTGGATGACAAGCCTTACTCTTTACTTCAGGTGACATTGTCCATATACAATTTCATGTGAGGTTCAGTTATGGTCTTAATTCACTCCTAAACAAACACTTGATATATTCCTAAAGTCCTAAACCACTGTACAGTCCCAAACCACTGCACAGTCCAACTCAACTGAAAATTGGTTTCCTATAGTCTGCAATAGAATCAAGGAATAAGGAGTCGACACTCAATCTCAGGATAAATTCCTAAAGTCATTCCTAATACCAATGTCCTGCTTCAGGACTGATATACATCAGTCAAAGCTAGGCTGATACAAGTCAGTCTTAGATTTGATACTGATATTGTTTAGTGCTGGACCAGGCATACAATCAACCCTTTTCCAGTTGATAATCAGCCTTGATTAAGGCTGATACATTCCAGTTATCAGTCAGTCTTAACACTACCACAATGTGCAGGATCGAAACTGTTTACTGTAACCTGCAGCATCATTCTTGTAATCCAAGGTGATTCACCCCCACCACAATCTATTGCAATCTCCTGAATACTCAGAAAGGAGCTGAACTTAGTCAATATCATCCTAATGTCAATTTACAGTGACTGGACTTAACATAATGGTAAACCAATCAGTCACTCAAAGTTTATATGGAAATCAGTCTCAGGTAGGACTAATATAGTCCAGTCCAGGTCGAGCTGATGTAAGTCAGTCTCTCCTAGAATTTACATATCAGTCCTCATTAGAACTCTCATATATCAGTCTTACTAGGTCTGAAACCACCCCTGCAAACATTCCAATCAGTCCATACATCGAATAGTCTTTGGTACTAACAATCTTAATTCATGAGCTTGATTATCACAGAATAGTTGAACAACTGAAATAAAAAGACAACAGGGTTATTCAGAAAGCTAGGCTTGATAAGTCTAAAAGCTGCTGATCAGGCAACCAATACTAACTGATGCAAACATTTCTAAAGTTTCCATGATCACACTCATAACATTCATCCCCTTCTCAATCTCATGAACCACAGTTAATTCCAGTTATTCCTCACAGTCCATATCCTGACAAAGTTCAGTTAAACCACTCCAACAAGGAATACCATAGTTTGACTTCTCCACCCTAGTCGAGAATTCTAAATAGGCTTCTCAGGCCAATGCTCGACTGGGTGAACAATTCAAACTGTCAGTAAGGTTTTATCCATACTGAGGTTTCAGGGAAAAAGTAGACTAGGGACAGTAGCTAGTATAGATCCCAAGTTCTCATAATATGATACCAAAGAAACTATAGACAAATATCAACCTATGGAGTGTTACATCAATAATCAAAGTTAGCCAAAATAACTCTTGCATTCCCATGCATCAGTACATGCTTAATAACTGGTAAAACTAGCTAACTGGATTTATATAATAATCTGGACAGTAGTCCATCAATACTCCCATTCACAATTAACTTAATTATAATCTATAGCAATTTAGTCTATAATCTACTCCTAAAGTTCATTTAAAATTTAGCTTCCAAAATCCAAATATAATTTCCTTATGAATAGCCAAACTAATTTAGGAATACTGATATTCACAAGAGATCAAAGAATTTACCTGAACCAAGTTGTATCTGACACTTGTAGGGACAGATACTAGCTCGATACCAGCCAAGAAAATCTTACACAGGAATAGAAATAAGAGAACACCAATTTTTAGAATAGGTTCAACTGAAAAATTATAATGATTTCTCAATCACAAAAATAGATTGATCCAAATAAGGGAGCTCACCTCTGGCTCTGATCAATCGATAACTTGAGTGATCAGGAAAACCTAGATCTAGACTTCTAGATCTGATCCATAAAAAGAAATCAACAAATATTCTAACATTGAATTTTTAGCAAATCAAACAAAGTCTCACCTCAAATTGTTGGAACAAGGAATCGACCAAATAACCGATGGTTAATGAAACCGATCTGAGAATTTGCAAAGAACTGAGTTGATTTCGAATGTCAGTTACTCAAATTCAGAGTAATTACAAAGGGATTGATCAATTACCTAAAATAGATTAATCGATGAAGGCTATGAAGATCCTCCAAAGTCTATTGATATCATAAGGATGAAGAACAGGTTCAACTTCAATTTAAGAAAGGGAAATTTAATTACAAGATTACTAATCTCCAATTTCTAGATCTAAAAGAATCTGAACAAAGCTTACCTACTCTAGAGGTCAATTTAAAGAAGAGGAGGAGTAGGTCCTGCCGTCGTCTTCCTTTCCAAGAGCTTTAGCAGATCATGCCGTTGATGACAGAGCTTGAGAAATTGGGATTTGAAGAAAAGAATGATGTACTCAGGAATGGGGGATTGGCCGTTTAAATAGGCGACTAAAATTTGAAAAGTAAAGGGAAATGGAGGGAAAAATCAAAGAGTTAGTTAGAGCCATGTGCTCTGCTGCTCAATCAGTTGGGGAAGAACACTTGTTCTCCCCAACGCAATGGCCTAGCCGTTGCTTAGCTAAAAAGAATGGGCTGAGCATATCCATTATATTCTCAGGATAGCCCACTACTAATGGTTGGCCATGGAGGCCCAAAAAAAATTTTGGGCTTAAAAGAAATGACAAAATTTTCAGAAAAATATAATATTAAACCAAGGCATAATTATTTATTCATTTTTAAAATATTGTATCAAAATATTCAGGAAGTGATGTTACACACTAACTTCGTAAATCATGTCCACTATACTGCCCACAGCCACGTGCATCTCAATCAAACGATGCCATCCGTATAGCAGTTAATACAATCGTTTGCGCAAGTTAACAGGGAGCGCGCAATCTGAAGCGCGCGCAATCCAGAATAACTACTAAATAGTTATTTAATGAACTCTATAAATAGAGTTTCAAATCATTTTCAAAACATCAAGAGTGATCATAATCTCCTGCTAAAGTGCTGCTACATTCTCCAGAGGCTCGTGTCTTCGATATCACATCGTCCAAGGGATAAAGTGACCGTCTTCTGATCAGATTCCTATAGTTGTACTTCCCCAAAAATCAATTGTACTCCTGTACTCTTTTCTTAGTTTGTAATAAAACTTTTTGTTCTTTGCAAACAAAATGGCGACTCTGCGGGGGACGACTTTCTCCTCCGACGATAAAGTGACAAATCAATATGATACCGCGTCAATCGGCAAAACGCAGAAGACCCTGGTCGTAAAAGTCGACCAGACAGCCTACAAGACCATGATCAATGCTGGGGGTGCCAAGCGTACTTCTATTGCTGTTAAGAGCAAAACTCGCTCTATTTGGACTCCTAAGTCCTCGGCGGCACAATCACCTGCCTCTGCGCAACTTACGCCCATCACTACTTTGTCGCAACCTAAAGGAAATAGCCTTTTGGCTAATCCCTCTACTTCTCCGATTCTGAATTCGAAGGAGACTCTGTCTTGACACACTGCTGTCCAAAACAAGGGAAAGCGCCCTTCAGCCCTCTCTTCTCTGGCGCAACCTGCGCCTGTTCCTACCTCTGCGCAACTTGAGCCCATCAATGTTTCGACACAACCTAAGGAAAATAGCCTTTTGGCTAATCCCTCTACTTCT
>JANAVB010023996.1:357917-360417 GCA_029216955.1 Iris pallida | reverse complement strand
ATTCAGGAAAGTGCGGTTACAAATCTACCACCCTTAGAAAAATTTTGTCCTCGAAATTTCAGAATGGCACAATTAGACATGATCAAGATAATCAAGTACAAAATTTTGAAGTTGGCAAAATTTTAAAGTGGTTCAAAGAAATAGTCACGAAAATAAAATCAATGGTTAATAGTCTCCATAGTACCCGACAATCTTTCTATCTGAAATCACTTTCTCTACAGTTCATGCCCCGCCAATATGCATCTGGCTGCAGTGAATCTTTCGGTTCCATGCTCTCGATAGTACTAGATTATCGTAATATTTTGTCAACTTTATCCGATATGAATAAATTTAGGACTTAGTTTCAATAATATCTGAGAACCTGAGAATACCCATAATTACTTTGACCTAGAGTTCCTGCCTCGCCAGTGTACAGCTAGCTGCAATGGTCTCACGGCCTCCGTAATCCAAGTCATAATAGGTTGTCAAATATTTTCTCAACTTTATCCAGAAGTTTCAAAAAAGTTTGTGAAAATTTTAAATCATGATAGAGAGTAGTATCTGTTCTTAGAAACAAAAATTTTATTGGGTACCAAGAGACAATCAAAAGTCAATAAGTAGCTCGTAGGTACTATGAAACAATAGTAAGATAGGAAGAATGTAAAACAAGTCTCGAATGAAGAAACAACAAAAGAAATGCAAAAAGAAACATCAAGATAGGTAATGATCGCAAGTGCCTCCGGTCGTCAGTACTCGTCCGGAATCGGGATGGTCTCCACTTCCTCAGCTGTCATAAGGTAGGCTCGTCCCTCTGGCTGATCTCCCTGCGGCTGCTGAACATGAAGAGGTAAGTTCTCATGATGGGGTCCCGGTGCTCTTCGTGTTCGTCCCTCAACGGTTTCTGGACAATCTCTGACCTGGTGAGCAGGTGATCCACAGAACAAACAAAGCCTCAGCCTCTTGCGGCATTCATCGTATTGATGTCCCGGCGGTGACAGTAGTTGCAAGTGATTTCCAACTGCAATCTCTGTGGCGGATATACATGAACTCTGGCTGGACGGTGCTGAACTACTGCCTGCTGAACTGGCCTCGTCTGAGTCTGCATCTTTACCCTCTTCGTCGGTGCCTGGTAACTGCTACTGCCGATGTCTCTATCCCTCTTGGGCCTCGGGTCCATCTCCTTCTCAACTGTCTGAGCGATCTTAAGGATGCTCGAATAAGTCATGGCCTGGCTGATCGCCACTGCGTGATGCAGCTCTCTGGTGAGGCCTTTCTTGAACCTCCAAGACCTCTCCTCTGACGTGTCGACTAGGTTCTCTGCGAACCTGCTGAGTCGGATAAACTCTGATGTGTACTCCGCCACTGTCATGGTCCCCTGCTGCAGCGCCTCGAACTGCATCCGAAGCTCATCCCGTTCCACATCGGGGAAAACTTCTCCTTGAACAGAGTTTTGAAATCTGCCGAAGAAACCTGGGGCTCAGCTAAATGGGGGTCCTTCCGGTACCAAGCTCTGGCCAAATCAAAGAGTCGCATGCTCGCCACCTCCACCTTCAGGTCATCTAGGATCCGCGCCATCTTCAGTGTCCTCTCCGTATTTTCCAACCACTCATCAGCATAAATAATCCCCTCGTGGCCCCAGAAATCCATCGGACAGAGGTTCTGGTAATCATTGGCAGTCCCTGGTCTAGGTGCTGCTGGTGCTGGAGGAGCTACTGGTGCTAGTGGATCCGGGTCTTGGGTCCTGAGGGCATCCATGACCGTAGCTCAAAACTGTACAGCTTAATGGTTCTGTGCCTCCAGAAACTGCTGGAACATGGCCATAACCTGAGCGCCATCAAACGTCAACGTTGGAGGCAGCAGAGGAAACTGGGGAGGTGGTAGTGGAAGCTGCTCCACCGGAACATCGTCTGTGGTCTGATCCAAAGTTCCTGTAGCTCCGGGCTGACCTGCGGTCTTCCTGGTGGCAACCATCCTGAAATAGAAATAAACTCGTTGATTTCTAAGTCCTAGAAAAATAGTCAACCTCCTAGAATATATTGAGTATAATCAATCTCTATATTCAATACTATAACCATTTCCCACGAATCCTATGCTGTGATGAGTTTTCCTTAGTCTAACAGGTTCCCCAATAGCACTTTATAACCTAAGTGCCATTTGGACAGACCTGCATGGGCCACCACTAAAACATGTCACGACCCGCTCCCAAATAATCGGATACGAGTCGGACACGCCCAGCCTTCGTCGATGGACACGACGAAGTAAGCTGTAAAATTCTAAGGAAAACTCCAAGATACAAGATACATAAAACAACACAGCTTCTATACACGTTCCCAGAAAGGATCTCCACAATCTATCAAGTCAAAACAACATCATCCGGAGACAAATTCGATAACCAGAATAAATTTATACAATCGTGAATCCTCAATATAAGATACATGATACAACTCTAATAAACTAGAAAAATGATCTAATCTAGGGCACTGCAACTCTAAGTCCATCCTGAAATACAACTCCACCATCT
>JANAVB010023996.1:347917-355417 GCA_029216955.1 Iris pallida | reverse complement strand
AGAACCTAGGAAATCGGAAGTTCAAATAACCAATCGATCTAAATTGAAATCAAAGTCCAAATTATGACAATTAAAACAAAGTTTTTGAAATATTTAAAACCAAAATGTAGCTAAGCATAACTTCCCCGCCTCGAGTGCAAATTTCTCTAGTCCAATGCTACGCCATCAACCCCGGACACGCACATACGGTCGGTCATGAACAATACCCCTAGTCACGCACACAGGACACAACGCAATTCACGAGATACGAGCACAACTCTGGACACGAACATTATGAACACTGACACAACCCAAATATTCCCATTAATTTAGCTATGAAGCAAACAATCAGTAACTAAGAAGAGAGGAGTAATTTGTTTACCTGAGTTAAAAGACTTGATTTACTAAGATCAGACACAGCCCCAAGGTGTCGGATACGGATATTGTTCTGATTCAAACAATCCATCAAACAGTTTACGCTCAGGAAATTTTTCAAGAGAAACAAAAGAAACCAAAGAATTAAATTCCAGAATCCTCATAAATCAGCTATGATCAACCTTCGATCAAATTGCATTCAAAATGATTGATCCGCCAGCTCAAAGAAGAATAATTCAAAAATCCAACTCGAGCAAATGAAGAAACAAAGAGAAAGAAATTCAGAATCAAGGATCTCACCTTGATTGAGCTCGTCACTGATGAATTCTTCAATGATCAGAAAGAGAATCGGATCAACTGTTGGACCGATCTTGATCGTTATCGTTTGTCGAGTCTCCATCGAATAAAACGAACAGATCCGAGAGGATCTACAATGATTCGTCGACAAAATCTCTGGAGAGAAAAAGTACAGCTCCAATTATAAATCAATCAAGAAATCAGAAGGAGAAGAACGAATTTCTCAAGAAATTGGGACGAACTGACCTAGGTTAACGTCGTGGCTGGAGGAGATCGCATGGCTGCTGTCGTTGTCGGTGGCTCATGGTGAAGAAGAATTGCCGTCTAACGCCAGGAAGAAGCAGAACTGTCGTCGAGATCAGGCGTGCTGCGGAGGAGAGTCGCTGTAGGAACAGAGAATGTCGACGAGGAAAGAGAGCGCCCTGTCCGCCGCTCGACGAGATTTGGCTGCCCGTCGCCGTTATCGCCACCGCAAGAAGGATGGATGATTAGGGTTAGAGAAAACGAAGGAGAAAATTGGGGAGAATAGAGCACAGAGAATGGATTCTCTCTCCTCCCAAAATCAGTAATAAAGGAAAAGGAATTTTTTATTTAGGCCCCTCCGCTAAAGGCAAATCTCAGAGAAACCCCCCACATTTTTACTATTTGCAGGATTTGATAGAAAATCAGTTAAAATTTAAAAATTTATGTGGGTACCACTAAGTTAGCTATAACAAACTTGACAATTCAAATTTAAGAATTTAAAAGTTTGGAGGGAAAATAAAATTTGAAACCAAATTCAAATTTGCTCTTAATTAAGAAAATTATATTATTAAGAAACTGGTAAATCAATTAAATATTCAAACCATAAATAAATATATCTAAATTATGAAATCCCAGAAAATAAATAAAAATAATAATTTGGGAAAGCAGGGTTACAACTGGGGTGGAAATTGTCCAAGACGTAATGCGTCCCGCAATCCTAGTCAGCAATACTTAGATCGAATTCATGAATCCGGTGAAGGAGTATACCAATATACCAGATCAAAAAGCCGAGATAAAATCGGTCAAAGGAATCTTCTTGATTCAAATCAAGATTCCTTCAGTCAAAAATATATTCCTATCATTTATTCTGGGGATAGTTCTTTATCTGACTTTGACGCTGACAGTGAAAGTTATGAAAGGACCATTCTTTCCCCTAGCTCGTCTTCAAAGGCTAGAGAAGTGACTGCTTATGCCTTCATAGAAGATCAACATACCTCTACTTCTTCCAATCAAGAGCAAAGAACTGCTACTTTGGAGGCTAGTTTGAAAAACATGGCTGAGATGATGGCAGGCATACATACTGTGATTATGGCACAACATACAGTTCCACCAGTCGCGAATCTGATTCCGACTCAAGAACCTGTGACAACATCAATTCCCACCCATATTGATCTGAGGGTACAATCTCCTCACACTGCTTCCATTCCTGTATCATCCACTTTTTCATAGAAGGGTATTTTAGTCATTTTAGCCATTTGGCTATTTTGTGATTTTCTAGATATGTTGACTTGTGATTGTGCTAGCAACTGGTTAAACCTTAGTGGACATGTATAGAGGCCTAACCATGCCTTATAATAGTTATTATTTTATTTTTAGAATTTATTTTAGGTATTAGATTATTTTTAAGGCTTTAATTGATTTATTTTAGCCTTTTTGCATGCTAGCCTTTAAGCCTTTTTGACTTGGGCCCATTTCTACTTGAGAATGAGCTGGCCCAAGTGAAACCCAAACCCCTAGAGACCTATTCCTGGCCACCCAACCGCATTACCCCCTCCCGCTTGCATTCATTTGTGAAGTTTTGAGCCTCCACAAGGAAACCCTAACAGATCCCTCATTCCAAAACTCTTTTTCCTTCATCCGGAGTCCGTTTCTTCCCAAATGAACTCCATTGCACTCATCGAGGAGAGGAGGATCTGCTGGAGCATTTCTAGCGAGGAGGCAGAGGCTTTTGCTTGAGGGAAATCGGCCGACACGACAACTGTGGGACTCCATTCATTAAGTTTTTGACACTTAATAGGTAAACCCTAATCTACCATAGTAAATCTAGAATTTCTTTCATTTTTGTATCCATATAGGTGCCCTAGACTTGCCCACGAAATTTGGTTGGATTTCGACTTCGTTTGATGGCGGCAACGGACACGTGTCGGTCCTTTACGACACGTGTTCGACGAAATGCCGTTTAGGATAGAAAGTTGCTGTTTTTCGATTTTGTCTTCATGGATATTTAGATAATATTATTTTGATAAGCTTTTGTGAAGACGGATTTGGTTTTGACAACGTATCAGCGGCGTTTCGGGCAACGGACGCACGTGCACGGATCCCATGCACGAGGTCGTGCGTGCCCTGCTGTCCGTGCGTTGTTTCTCGATGCAAAGGCCGTATTTTTGCTTGAAATTTGTTGAGCACGTGGGGGCAACCTCTTCCCCCATGCTCGTAAAATTTCACGGCTTTTCGTTGAGCGAGCGTGGAGAAATCGCGCGTGCACCGCTCAGCCACTGTGCATTCAGCCTGTTATTTTTGTCGCTAAAACAGACTTCGTGCGTGCACACGACGCAGCGAAGACCCATTCCAGGACCTGGGACACATCGACATATACCTAGACTACCCAAGGAACGAACCCCGAGTCATGGCGTGGCCCGACGAGCGAGCCACGTGGGCGGAACCGCGTGCACGAGGGCGCGCTGCGCGCGCCGCAGGCGTGTCGCTATGTCACCATGTCCTAAACCTGTCCTGGGATACCCCCCAAGCTACGTGCACAAGCACGGGGCTTTTCGTTGTGTGTGCGGCGCTCAATCGAGCGAGAACGCACGCGTTGTCACGCGGTATCGGGAAATTCCGATACGCGTTCTGTGGACACGACACGGACACGATTGCGAACCCGAGAGTATACGAGCACATCACATGAGTCGATACCAACGTGTATGCCGAGTTTTGCGGGTTCGTTTGGTGTATATTGCATTTTGGGTCGTTGTGTGAAATGTATGAGTTTTCTTTAATTTTGATTTTTGAGTTAAATGCGATATTTTGATTTCCAGCTATTTAGCTTATAAATTCTGAGTTTTCAGTACATATATGAGGTTTTGGATTTATGGGAACCAACTTTTGGTTTTGTTTCATAATTTTCCCTCATTTATGAGTATATATGCTTTCTATATAGCTATGTATAGATATATTTGATTATATATATAAAACCCCGTTGAAACCCATTGCTGATACAATACATATTGAGAATGGGTCGAGGGGGATTTAATTCCAGATTTTTTGACTCTTTAATTATCTCAAACCGTTGCCCATATATATATATATATATATATATATATATATATATATATATATATATATATATATATATATATATATATATATATAGTTTCTTATTTGTATATATGTACATAATAGTATATATATATATATATATATATATATATATATATATATATATATATATATAAAAAAAAATATATATATATATATATATATATATATATAGTTTCTTATTTGTATATATGTACATAATAGTATATTAATTTGGGTAATACCATGGTTATGTTTGGATGTTTTAATCTCAGATTTGACTCTCATTTCAGTAAGCTCCAGGACACACACACACACACACACATACACACCATCATTTGTTAGATTTAAGGTTTTGTTTGTATTGTAAATACACATGTGTGTGTAAACCTATATGTATATAGATATTTATGCTTGATAACTCTCTTAGAATAGATTGTAGTTGTGTATATGACTATAGGAGTTCTATGACAGATTTAGTTATCATTTTGAGCCTAGTTTAGTCGAATTGGCCGACAAGTTGACCAAATTGACAAAAATCAACTTTGGGTCAAACTTGATCCAATTCAACTCAAACAAATTTCAAATGACCTAGAATTTGTGTATGACCTAGAAATTAGTAGACGGACTAGTTGACCCAGGTTTGACCAGATTTGACCAGCATTGACCAGGTTTGACCAGAGTTGACCGAGGGTTGACTTTGACCAAAATGGACCTAGAAGCATGTAGTCTTGCATTGTAGCTATTTCTTTTGATATTTTAGATTGGTTGTGACATGTGTATACTTTAAATAGGTTTATATTGCCCCAGTTTAGCTATATTTCATCATCAGCAGTTCAATTTGCCAGGCGAGTACATTCTCTGATCTTTTCATACTTTTTTGGATATGTTTTCTTGTTATAGACTAGTATACTTGATGCTGACACGATGTTCACACAGATTAGTACCCTATAGATCTTTTCATGCGATGTTATCCCCTCGGATACATCAAGTATATCATGTTCATGTACTTTATCATGGCCATCATGTACTCCATGTATTCATATTTATCCATGTGCACTCATGTGTTATTCATGTACACTCATGACCATATGAGCCCCATGTATAAAGTAGTTGTTATCCATGTGCAATAACATAACATGTATTGATCCTTATGTATTGATTGGGGGCAGGGAGAGTGTAGTTGGTTATGTGATCATTATCCCCAGTAGGTATCCATGTGCACTCCATAGCTGTATCCATGTGCAACCCAAACTGTTTACATAACCAATTCATGCTCTAAATCACGTAGATGGTTATATTTCTCTATTTATCATATTATATCTCATTTTATAGTCTCTCTCTCTTGTTGACTTTCTTTACAGCGATTCATGTATAGTTTTCTATAGCTTGCTTTATATGTCCAATCCTGATATGAACTATTGTGAGAGAGATGTGCTCGTTCCGTCCTGACTGGACATGTTGAAAATTTTACAGGTGATGATGAGGAGTTCTGCCCTACTTATTATGGCATTGGCTTAGATGACACTGGCGATGTGAACCCTCAGGAGGATCCAACAGTTGTTGAGGACTTGCCCATAGTCTAGCTGTGACTTAGTATTTATTATCTTTCTATTTGAGACTTTATGAGTTGTACTTAAGATTTATTATGGTGGTTTACACCTAGACTTCTATTTTATGTCGTGACTCTCTTGTGATTTATTCTTCTATTCGATCTTAGTGTTGTGATTGAGTTACTTATTATTTACTCTCCATTCGGAGTTTATTCTAGACTGTGTTAGATCTTGTGACTCAGGACAGCATTCTACCGCCGATACTGCGGCGTAGGCTGGGCGTATTTACTTCTCGTGCCCTTTTCACTGGGTACGGGTCGTGATAATTCCTGCACAGGCTATTCTAAGTCAATCTGGTGCAGGGGTGGTACTAATCATGCGGTACCCCCTCCTAACAAATTGAATCAATCTACTACTCCACAATCAACAGGAGATACCAATGAGGCCGTAAAACTTTTACGTACTCAATTTGAAGCTTTCAAACAGAAGGATGGCCTGCAGAAGCTTGGGATCAAACAACCCTATCCCATAAAATGGAAAGAAGTCCAATTTTCTCCTAAATATAAGCCCCCTACCATTATGCTATTTGATAGCAGCACGTCTCCAAGTCAATACCTCAACCACTTTGAAGTAATGACTGATCAACTTCAGCCAAATGATGCTCTTCTTACCAGAGTATTTATTAGCTGTTTAGCTGGTACAGCATATGACTGGTATCGTAGTTTACTAGATGGGTGCATAACCTCGTTCGCTGGCTTCAAACAAATGTTCTTGGAACGATTTTATGAGGGAACCAACAACATGACTATGTCTGCTCTCATCAAAATCAAACAATGATATAATGAAACAACTGAACGTTTCATTGAACGGTTCTGCCGTGAAGCACTCAAAATGCCTCTCGGAACTCCAGATGCTTTAACTATAGACACTTGCAAATCAAACTTGTTGCCTATAATTAGTATGTGGACAGGATCAATACAGTTCCAGGATTGGCCTTTTTTATATGAACGCCAAAGCCGCAGAAGAAAGCACTGACAAATTCAAGCAATTAGGCATTCAAATGCCTAATCTTGACAAAGAGGAACGTGCTACACCGAATAATAATGGCCGTCAGAACAATCGTAAGAGCAAGGAGACTTTAGCCATTATGTCAAAGGCAAAGAAGCCCTGGCCATCAATGTAAATCAGCCAACATCTACCTCTTCAGCACTACCACAACGGGTACCTCGTCCAAAAGAAGAATACTCTTTCGATGAAGATGACATCATGAGTATCTTTGATTGCCTCATCAAGAGCAACAAACTCCAACTGCCAGAACCTAAAAGGCCAGATGAAGTTGTTATGACTGACCATCCTAAATATTGTGTTTACTACAGGTTTATTGGACATCCAACTCGAGCGTGCTATGTGCTCAAGGGTAAAATTCAGAAGATGGTCAATTCTAGTGCAATCACTCTCCAGCAAGACGAAAAAACTATAACGGCTAATGTCGTCTCCTTACAGTTTGGAGATTTTCCAGCTCAACTTATGCAAGACGGCGTTGTCCCCATTCCGAGAACTACTCTAGAGATTATCAATCTTCCACTAGCAAGGACAGATGGTCTTGTTCCTCTGTCTACAGATAAAGGAGAGATCATATGGATACATCCAGATTTAGTGGCGGACTTTGAAATACCATCTTCTTTCACCAAGTCTAAAATGGCCACTAAAAATAAATCATGTCACATGATTTCATTTGGTGAGCCTTGTCTTCCACCTCTAACTGCTACCTTCATCCCGGGCAGCAGATAATCCTTCATATCTTCCACTAATAAGACAATATTGTCAAAATTAGAAGCCAAATAACAACCAGCTTTCCATCTATACAGTCGACAATCTCGTGAACTCATGACAAAGATGGGATATGATATACAAGAGGCCTCTGGTTTGAATCATGGAAAGGGGTCTCTTGTACCTCTTTTTCTTTGTCTTTCTCACA